>JAKVQU010000191.1:0-14932 GCA_030462985.1 Schwanniomyces sp. yHRVM31
GAAGTATAAATAGAGCTACATTTCATAGATAATTAGTATAGTTAGTTGAGCGAATCACAATACAATTGTGCCCGAAATTAATATAAATTACTATATTAAAATAGGATCTCTAATAATAATTAAATATTAATTATAATATAAGTAACACGTCTATAAAGAGTAGAACTCTTACAGGAAAATACGAGGCAACTTGTCCGAGTGGTTAAGGAGAAAGATTAGAAATCTTTTGGGCTTTGCCCGCGCAGGTTCGAATCCTGCAGTTGTCGTTTTTTTTAATTTTTACTCTATTTTATTAACTGTGTATAATAAACTTTAATTATGGAAATAACATAATTAGAACATTTATCAAAAAGGTTTTAACTAAAGATATATGAATTCGGATATCTAGAAATTTTATGGTAATAATATTTGTAATATATGAATTTTGAAATAAATGTATATTTATTAAATGTTTAGCTAAAAATAATAAATAAATCATAGAAATTTAATTAAATATTACAAGAGGAATAAATTTTCAATTTAGATTATATATACCTAATTAATACTCCTCTTGACTTTAGTTTATATTATTTGACCTATTGAACTTTATTCTTGTTGCTTTAGTAACTTTAAAAGGTCTAAGGCTTTGATTAGCTCATCCTCTGCTGTCTTAAGATCCTCATAATTCAAAGCAGAAATGGCAAATTTGGAATGCTTTTGAATTTTTGCGATCAGATCAGTCTTATCAATAATGGCATCAATGTTTTCACGTGTGATATGTTCATGATGAGTATTGATAGGGCTTTGTTCATGTTTTGGTACTTCTGGTTTAAGAGGCAGCGAGTTCGGCTGTCCTGGAGGAAAAACTTTGATGAAAGATGATTTATTAATATGAGTTATATCTTCATCAGGAAGGAATTTTGGCACTCCCGGTAATTTAACGTCATTGGAATCATCATCGGGTGAAAAATGAGGTGCACCTGGCAAGCTAACTTCTGCGTTGCTGTGATCAGAAGTCGATTCCGCATCATTCTTATGCTGGTTGTCAAAGAAAGGAGAGGATGGAAAGTCCATGCCATTTTTCTCGTCAAGAGGTCCAGATGAGTCGTGTATAAAAGTTGGAGCAGATGGCAAGCCAATATCATCATCATCATCATCATCTTGCGAAGCTTTAAATTGTGTATTATTTTCTTTGTCAAATGAAGAAGATAGTAATTCTGAATCATCATTATCTACAGATACTGAATCATTGCTATGAGGCACAATACCAGGTACACCAGGAAGTGACAAGTCTCCCTCAATATTTTCAGTACCAGTACTAAAATTTTCTAATTCTTGATTGAGTTCATCCTCCAATTCTTTATCATCATCCTTTATAGGGATTTCGTCCTTAATAAGTTTAGTTAACTGGAATTTGATAATTTTGATTTTTTCCTTGTTTAATATCTCAAATTCGCCTGGAGAAGACGCCTTACCTCCAGTTAATTTAGAATAGTCAATATCAAACTCTTCATTTCTAGTGAAAACACTCAACACCTGCAAAAAATTGAGAGTGGCTCTCATTTTCTGAGCCAAAGAGACTTTCTCATATCCTTTGTAGTTACTTACACTCTCCAAACATGAGTTGAATAGCTTGTAGGCGAATGTCAAAACCACGCTAATTGATAGATTTTTGTCGCATAATACTTTATATAATGCCTCATCTTCTTGGCTATTCTTGATTCTTTCTATATCTTCCAATAAAGTTACCGCAAATGATTCAGTTTCTTCCGAATCGACATGAAGCTTTCCAGTGAAGATGTATTCTAACACATATATTTTACAATAATAGCTGACAACTGGGTTCGCAGATTCCAACTCAATAGACCTTGTAATAAAAGGTGCTATATTTCTGTCCTGCTTGAACTGTTCTGGTATTATATCTAAGGTAATTGAGCTCATAATACTTTACAATTGTCTAAGCAAGTCTTCCAGGATAAATTAATTATCCTAAATCTAACCTGCAAAAACACTATATTCTCAAATTTACAGTTTTTAAGAGTTTAGAAGTCAATGAGCTTAAACCAGCTAAGGTTGCGTTAATTCACATACATAGTAATAAATAGATGAATATAATCATAGCGTTCAAGCAAAAGTACGATATCGGTCTCTCCTACCATTTATTTGCCCTAATACAGGCCTATTTACAATTCTGGCATTCTTAAAATCTCTTTTTCTTCATTTTTGGCATCTTCTTGAAGAAGTTTCAATATCTTAGAATTCTTCCATTTATCTGGTAATGGTGTCACATCGTAATTCTTGGTAGCCCAATAATAAATATCCCAGTCCGATTCATCCAATAAACTGTCATACTCGTCTAATTCCTCAGAAGTAAAGCTGTCCAAGCGTTTCTTTGAAAATCTAGAGAGTAACAAGTCACTTTCCAAAATACCTCTCTTTCTGGATTGGTAGACTAATCTAGCCTTTTTGACGTCTATAGTTTCGCCAGTTCTTTTAATAGGTTCAATTTTCATGGTCAACTCAGCGTTGTGAACTGGGTTTTGAGGCTTACCATAATTAAGCAAACTTCTAGCAGATGTTGTCAAGCTTCTTCTGTTGATCCTGGTAAACATTCTAAGTGTAATATTCCTCTATGATGAAAAGAAAGTTAGGACTCCACAAATTATTGTTCAAGTCGGGTGTAGACTCACAAAGATTTTGTGTAACTTACGTCTCACGTATTTGATATTGATGAACAGACAGCTAGAGACTTTACCACTGGTGTTTATCTTTAAAAGAATAAAGTGTAATATACTCTTTTAATATTATAGATTGGAGTGTTAATCGGAGAACATATATATTATTTAAATTAAAATACTAAGGGAAATAACAGTAAGATAGACATTGGTAAGTTCTTATAATGGGTAAGGCTGTTTCAAAGTTATCGAAGGAAGATTTAAAATCACTCAGACAAGCAACGTATTTCGATAAGCGGGAATTACAACAATGGTACAAGGGATTCTTAAGGGACTGTCCATCGGGACAATTATCTGAAGAAGAGTTTGTGAAGGTATTTAAACAATTCTTTCCATTCGGAGACCCAAGTGATTACTGCCGATACTTATTTAAGGTGTTTGACGTGGACAATTCAAAATATATTGATTTTAAAGAGTTTATAATAGCGTTAAGTATTACTAGTAGAGGGTCTTCAGAACAAAAGATGAACTGGAGTTTTAAGCTATATGATTTTGAGAAAAAAAAGCGGATCAGCTATACGAATATGTTGGCAGTTATTTCAGCAATATATAGCATGGTAGGAAGTATGGTGGGCTTACCAGAAGACGAAAAAACACCAGAACAGCGCACAGACAAGCTTTTTAGATTGTTACAAAAGGATAGATCTGATACAATAAACTTAGAAGAATTTAAGACATTACTGAGACTTGACCCAAGCATTCTTAGTGCTGTAACATCGTATGATGGTTTGATATAATTAATTTATAAGCATTTTACATTTAATCTATTTGTATAGGAAGAAATAAAATTCATATTGCCCATGGAAAATATTATCGGAACTAATAAATCTAACTATTAAATCTAAAAATACAAGAAATGAAAGGGGAACGATTTCATCAAGAAGTTGCTTATTACTGCTGGCCCTCTACTGCTTCCAATAGGCCATCTAATAATTCATCAACTTCATTTATATCCACACCGGTACAGATACTGACAACCTTTTTAAACTTATAAGTTAATTCGCTGTAATTCACAAGGCTCTTGAGTTCTTCCTCAAGGCTCTCATTTATTTCTTTATAAGCTCTAATTCTGGCTTGTAAGACACCAGCAGAAGGCAAGTGATTTATAAACTCTTCATCAGCAGCCAAATCGTCATATGGCTGACCGTTCGCTATTCTATCATGTAGCTTTTTAATAATAAATGCATCATCAGCATTAACATCTTCTTGAATATCCTCATTACTACTATTTTCCAACTCTTTTTCCGATATTTGTAACTTATCAGTAATATTTGCTATTTGGAGTTTCAAATTGTCCAATTCTAAAAGCTTCTCACCTATCTTTCTAGACATGAATCGGTTATTAGCTGTAACAATTGTGGAATTATGTAATGATTGATGGAGTTCTTTGATCTGATGGACTTTAGAATTGATTATGGACTCATATTCATGGTTTGTGTTTGCTAATAAATCTTGTATACTTTTAAATATTTTATTTGAATTGTTATTATAGGTTGTTTCAACCATTTCAGATGGCTTATCGGAATTAGAATCGGCCATTTTCTCTATTCCTTCACTTACCTCAACTCTTTTATCCAAAAATTCTAGACTGGACTTGATTACGTCAAATAATTGGTCAGTGTCGGACGCATTCGCATTATTAATTAGATCTTTTACTATATCGTAATCAATTGGTTTAATACCAACCTTATTAGGAATATTAGCATCTGCCTTTAGAGTCAAGAATAGCTTTATAAACCATTTGGACTCGTTTTCAGCTGCAATATGCAAACAGGTATTCCCGTTGTCCTTATCCTGTAAATTAATTAATTTTGAAGTTAATTCGGCAAGATCCTTCTCTCTAGGTGAAATATACTCTAATATCTTTGTTACATAGAACTTTGAACTAGCAAAATTCTTGTCTGCTTGAGATGCCAAATAATGTAAAAAAGACCAGTTATTGTTCGAGTACAACCAAAGATCAGGAAATAAAAAGTTTTTCAATAATTGAACAAAGTTCCCCTTCTCCATAGAGTTTGTTACCACAATGGTAGAAATTAAAGGGGATTCTCCTTTGTAGTTCCCTCTTATTGGGGAATTCAAATTTAATTTAATGAATGATGAAACTAAATTGGATGATGCTAATGTAGCAGCAAAATGCAAGGCAGTTTGGCCGTTTTGGTCTAATGGAATATCTATAATTGAAAAATCAGGAATATTTGTATATTTCAGGAAAGCTTGTTTTATATCGCTAAAGCTCAAACCGCCTTCTTCATCCTTCTTGAACATGTCTCCAAAGACTTGCTTAACTTCAACGATTGTATCTTCATTATTTGTCGTATTGGTGATTGGTGGGAGTGTATACGGCAAATTTGGATTTTGCTTTGCTAACGTCCTTACCAAGTCCGTTTCATCAATGCTATCTTTGGGTTCGTCCTTAAAAATTTTAGGCTTCTTCGTAGGAGATCCCATCAAAGAGGGGTCATTGTTCTTTTCTCCTTCTTCAAAAAGCCTCTTGCTAGCTTTTGGGATCTTATCATAATCGTGGACATCGACCAAAAAAAGCTTCTTGGTGAACTCGTAGATATCAAATTTCAACGCCAATGAGACCGCTTTATCATAAGGAATCCAGATTCCTCGCAAAAACGCATTTTCATGCTTTCTCCAGTCGTTATACACATGTGAATTGTTCCCATCAACATACTGCGAGTTGGTCAAGATTTCATTATTCAAAAAGCTATCTAACTGATCACCACTAAAGTAGTTTAACTTCAAAAGAATCGAGAGAAGTTGGCTCACATTAATAAACGAGTCCTGAGCTCGTCTCAAAATGTAGATTTCGGAGTCCAACTTCAGGCCAGTTTTTGTCAACTTCAAGTTCAATTGCACCACGTTATGTCCTGAGTATGCCACAGAACAAATGGACGACACACACGCAGTGTCCAAATGGGTGTCATTCAAGCGATGCAGAATTGAATTTGTAGTTGTATCACCAACGTTGATTGGCGATTCCATGTTTGTTGTGTGTTAATTGACTAGTGTGTTCAATTGTAAAAACAAAGATTTGCTTGAGTGTCTCTATTACTTCCCATTTAGGAAGCGAACAAATTTTTAGGGGGACGTGTGCAACCTGCAAATGGTGCCCAGCTCCAACCTGTAAAATGCACGAGATCCACCTCATCGAGATTTAATCACTGAATTGGAACCTGATAACGGACTGGAGACCTTATAAAGAAAGCTTTACACAAGTCACACACACGAAGACGATGGACTATTCAGGGAGAGTGAACTCTAAGAAAGGGTCTGGTGGAGTGGCAGATATCCTGGAGACAAATGTGCATACAAAAAGACGGTTGAAAGAGTTATTTACAACCCAAGTGTTGGACTTGGATAATGATCCTTATGTGTTTCGCAACCATTTGGGGATGCTAGAATGCAAGCTATGTTTGACTACCCATGTTAGTGAAAGTTCTTACATATCCCATTTGGGTGGCCGAAAGCACCAGGTTAATTTGGAGAAACGACGCATCTTAGATGAAAAATACAACAAAAACAGGCAATTGGGTGCAAATACGGATGCAGTGGTGTCCATCAATAACGCCCCAAAGCGCACATGGAATAAGATTGGAAAACCTGAATTCAAGGTGGTCAAGATCAGACACCCCCAAACCCTCCAATTGGGGGTGCTGATTTCCATCAAGTACCCCAAGATTGCTGTGGAGGAACCATTTTTCCGATTCATGTCGTACTACGAACTCACTACAAAAAACCAGAACGTTGCTACGTCGTACTTACATGGAGAAGCTGACGATCCAGATAGTGTGGACCCCAAAGACTGGCAGTACTTAGTAATTACCGCGGAACCTTATGAGAACATCTGTTTCGTGCTTCCAAATAATTCGGAAATCGATAAACCAAACGAACTAGGTGCCATGTCTGAGTCATACTGGTGGTATTGGGATAACGACGTCAAGGACTTTTATCTTCAATTCTTGTATAAATAGATAGTTTACTTACATAATTTTAAATACCTCATCATCATCTCGTGCATCACAACTATCAGAAGCGGGCCCCGCTACCATCTGACAAACCTGCATGTAACCCGGACAAATTATCATAGACTATGGCAAAAAGGTGAACGAAATACGTATACAAGAGAAGAGTTTCTAGTATGGTAGGAGAATTTAACGATATGACAGTTACTAATACTCTGCAAAGCAAAAGCTTAGGATTTCTCGTGCGGTGTAAGGAAGCATATGACTTGATACAAGGACTTTTATCTGATAATTTGCCGTGGGGTCTTGTTCCTGAGTCTAAGCTAGGTTATCAATACGATGCAGAGGTGAGAAGCAATATGAAAAATAAGATTTTGAAGAGTATGGAAGTGTTGGAAGGAGCCATAGATACTATAGAGTACGTCTTTTAAATATTTTCACTTCTTTCCAGAAGTCGGATGCTTAGAGAAGTTTATACTAACGCAATGTAGCTTAAATGAGATTGCTATTTCGTACAATGGAGGGAAAGATTGTTTAGTGATGTTAATTATAGTGTTGGCCACGATCCACAAAATGTTCATAAAGACTGGTAAATTTGGTCAGTTGCCAGAAAACTACAAATTGGAATGTATTTACATTAATTCAGAAATACCATTTCCTAACTTAACAGAGTTCATCGAAGAAACTACTAGCCATTATCATTTACATCCTATAACTATCAAATCAGCCTTAAAGGAGGGGTTTGAGAAATACCTTAATGAAATAAACCCGAATATTCGTGCTATCATTGTTGGAATTAGATATTCTGACCCATATGGAAGAGAATTGAAATATCAGGATCCAACCGATCATAACTGGCCAAAGTTTTTGCGTATTCACCCAATATTACACTGGAACTACGTAGATATCTGGGATTTTATTGTGGGCTGTAACCTCACTTATTGCACGATGTATGACGAAGGCTACACTAGTTTGGGTGGTAGATATAACACATTACCTAACCCTTATCTTAAGAATGAAGATGGCACTTATCTGCCAGCTTACATGCTTAGGGAGGATGCAGATGATAGAGAACGATTAGGAAGGACAAAATAAAACGGAATTAGATAATAAATCGATATATATATATATATATATATATTTAGTTACATGGATTTTTATTTAGTAACACAAATTTAGGCTATACTTCCTCTTCTCTGGCTCTTATTGCTGGTGCTTAATAATACTTCCTTAAAATACTCATCTGATAATGGACCGACACCGATTTTTCCCAATGATCTTTCTGCACTTGTGTTGCCGATATTAATGGGCACATTGTTCAGTTTATTCTGTTTCTTTAGTTCTAGGTTCTTCAATTTCATAATCAATTCTACTTCTTGTCTATTATTTTCATCAATTAAGTTTTGCAAGTATTGTAAATATTCCACGGATTTAGTAAGAATTTGACCCTTATTTGGCTTGCCATCCTTGGTGCCAGAGTTCTTTATTGCAGCTGCCATTTCAGCTTCATTGTCATTTAAATGGTTCACTACGGGGGGAGCAGCAGAGTCTTGGAAAAAACTACTTGGAATCAACGTGAGCAATTCTTGTATTTTCTCATTAATGTTATCTCTCCTCTTTCTCTCGTTGCCTTGTTCATCCTTGTCATCGTCTTGATCTTCATCGTCACTACCATTATTAGATTTTGCTTGGAAAGCAGAATTTCTTCTTGACTGAGGTTTTGAAATTCCTCCACTTAAATGGCTACCACCACTGCCATGAAACGATTGTGACAACTGTTTCTTTATATCTAGAGACTTACTAGCCAATTTCTCGTCTGGTTTAATCTTTATGCTAGGTATATTTACATTCTGGTTGTTTAATCCTGGCGACGCAGAAGCCGAATTAGAAGTTGGTCCATCTGAATTCTCTAACAGGTCAGAATTACTTTTCATAAATGACTCCTTAAATCCAGGGAAATCTGACATGTTATTGTATAAGATAGATGAATTGAAGGTTAAATATTTAGATTATAAACCAAGTCATAATGCTCCATATTCTACACAAATTAAGTTTAGACTATATACAGGACTTTCTATTTTAAGTATTAACAAGTACTAATATCGAATACTCATCGATAAAAGAAAGAGAAGTAGTAATATATAGCCTCAATTAATACTAATAATACGTATATTATCTTTATGTTATGTGACTTTAGAAGGTCATCCTCTAAAAAATGAGAATATAAAGTCATAAGAATATTCTAATGGAGAGTCAATTTTTTATATAAAGCACATACGCTGGTTTTGCATAAAATAATGTAATTTTATAGACGTTACCAAGCTTTTAATTATTTCTCTAGCGATAGCTGTTTGTTGCGAATACAACACATACTATATTTGTGAAAATTCTTAAGCATATATGTTTTGATTACATTGTTTTGCTTTTAAGTCTCTAGAACAATTCTGAGTAGCTTGAGCAAGAAAAACTTGAACATTGTTTATCAGAAAAATTAAGCTTTATTAATATGAGGTTTCTTTACTTCGATAAAGACAAGTGAGTTTTCAACTCTATATGCAAATCCACATATAGCAGGATAAGAATAGATAAATTATCTCAACTGAATTCTATTTGAACAATCAGTTTAACGTTATTTCTTTATTAAACCTTGATTGAAATAAGCAGCAGAAAACTTACTTGTTGGACCACCAACAAAATTTATTTTTCTTTTTTCTAAATATTTCTAAAATTATCCATTCATAGTTGTTAACTAACATTGGTTACAAGAAACTTGCTTGAATTCCTTTAAAAGTGAACCCTTAATAAAAACGACGACTTTGTCTATGAGGTATTACTATATATTGTTGAAACCTTGTATAAAGTAGTTAATTGTTTAAATTGACTATTTTAGAGAATAAGTCCTTGTTAAGTCAAATTGCAAAATATTTAATGCAAAGTATATGCAGGTTTAACTTATACAGCCGTTCCATTTCTTAGTAGAACTCAATAATAAGGCAATACAAAACTTATGGATTCACCACCACTGATTTCCTAACAATAATCAACATTTTCTGAATTGTAGTTATTTTGTATCATTGAAAATTCCCTCCTTTGTAGTAATTACTACCCAACTTAATAACCTTAATCTTATTTACTTTTTATGCTTTTTTTTTCTGGAATTGCCATACAATTAGATACATGTATTTAATGTTATTATAGAGGGGGTTTCATTCAATGAATTCCTTAAAGTCAGACTTATAAATTATTTTAATTATGATATTATCTTTTTTGATAAATACATGAGCTATATATAATTATATACAGTATTGTTTTTTAATGCAAATCAAAGATTCAAGTGTACTTCATTAGATAAAAGGAGACTAAACTAAACCTCTTCTTTAATACTTATAACAAAATTTCATTTTAGGCACGAATATGCAGACTGTGCCAATTGATTTTAGTTACAAAATAATAACAAAGAATTGTCAAAATATTTTATCTGATGCAACATAATGTCTACTGGACTAACATAGCAATTTAAAAAAATCTCTAGCTATATAGTTATAGACTCCATGTTGATTACAGGAAAACTAAGTAATAATATTTATCCACATTATGAATTATTCCATGTATTTTACAGGTGAAGAAGTTACTCGTATTTTTATAAAAGATACCCCAAATCAACGGATGGAATTACTTCCTGAATATATCCCTAAGATATATTTTGATCCTAGACAAAATCTACGAGTATTCTTGGATGCTCCTTTACTACGGTTTTGTAATCGTGGGGATGAAAAAGAAGAAACACCTAAAAGGATGTTACCAAGAAGGAAGATCTCTATCACTTAGATATGCCCTTACCGGAGCTGGATATTTATAACACCAATGCATAAGCTGAAATTAAAAGAAATGACTCCTGAAGAGTTTAACACTTGCTCCACTTGATAATGCTATTAGCCTGAATGATGTTAAACTTCGTGGAATTAAAAAAGATTTTCATAATCCTTTACTCTGCTTCCAATAGAGCGAACATGACTTAAAAACGAAATTTTTTCAAAATATGGGCTTTTCAATTCGAGGCAAATATGGTGCCATTTATGGAAGAAGGCAAAGTCTGGTTTCTTTAAATATAATTCATAGACAATCAGATGACTTTAGGTTATTATATTATTCATGATCCCGAACCAACTGCTTATGGAATTACGTTACGATCTGCGTTTACGGGATTCTTCTATAAAGATAATGCTGATATATCTGAAACTTAAAAGAAGTAGCCGTACGCTTTGAAGAATCTAAAGAGTAAAGTGGACCAGATCCATTTGCCAACATCACACATAGATTTCGCAGAAGCGAAAATGCGTTCGTAATCCACCTTTGACAGATATATGGGAAAATGGGAAAATGGGAAAGAAGGGAAAGAAGAAAGTGGTATTCAAAAAACACAACTAAGTAAAGGTTGTTGGAATTAAATTATCATAAAAGTTTTTACAATATATGTAATTATATTCAGGTCTTAATGTGTATCATGATATAATGACTGATCTTCAATCTGCCAAAATGATATTTGAGTATTGTACAAGTAATTTTTTGTTAGATGAAGCAAATACTTCGATTTAAGAGTCTTATACTTCAAGAAAAGAGGTCTGAATTTAGAATAATGTACATTTTCTTCTATTATATATTAATGAAATGTATCTTATTTGGAGAACGCCACAGGTGCTGCCCTACAGATATTTACAATGTGTTTCTTTAGAAAATATTTTGTTATCCCTTACGATTTTAAGATAATGCCTACTTTACTTTCTTATTAATTTAATACAAATTGGCTAAACGTGCTAATCTCTTTTCCAAGTAGTCAATTCTTCTATCATCTTCTTTTGTCCATATTGGCAAACCCGTATCCTTGTTTAAATGAGATTTTCCCATTTTTAAATTGTAGTAGTCTATAATTATTTGTTTTAATATATTAAGTGTAACCAAATCCCCATTAAATCCATTATTTATCATTTCAAGGTATATCATCTCAACGCCATAAAGATTGGCTTTACCGTTAAAAATCCAGTGGGTTCTCAATACCTCATTGTATGTCTGCTGATTACAAACCACTGTATATAAGTTGATATCTTTCTTAAGAACATTGAAAAGAGACATTGCAAGTTGGCCATTCTTGAACTTGAATGTTAAAAGGTTTAATACAGAGTTGAATAAAATTGGCAATGTAAAAACATTCAATATCGGCTCTTTAGGATTCTCTTTTGATGACTCCTCTATTTTCGTTATAAAATCACTATGCTTTTTACCAAATTTACTCTTGGCTCTTAACAACTTATTCATGAATATATCCTCAAAAGAACTACTATCTGCTCTAGAAGCCTCCACGAGCCCACTCCAATTGACAAATATCTTATCCATATATGCTACAAGTTCACGGGAAGATTCAATATCCTTCAAGTGGTCTATAGTAGGTGCTAATGCTTGTTCGGTCTTCTTAAAAAGATCCACTTTTAACGTTGGTGAAACAGTTCTTAGTTTATATTTATTCGAGTTTTGCTCAACAAGATTATCAATCTTGCTCTGTGATAACTTAACCGATTCTCTTAAATTCAATATCAAATCCTTGTCTTTTGTTTTCTGCTTTGCCGGTTGTATATACGAATTGAATATATTTTGAAATAATTGTCTTTCTTCCTCAACTACTGAGTCATCTACCGATTTATTAGGCAAATTCCAGAAATCAAGGCCAAAAACATTTTCATCAGTCCTATCAACATCAACAGGCTTATAATTCTTATCCATACTCTTTTCTTTGGAGGATGTTTCCATATGAGAATTAACTAAATTTGATAAGTTTGACGGTGATTCATTTTCCAGAAATGTTTCTATATCTAGATCTAGTGACTCTAACAAAGTATCTATATCATCCTTGGATTTGAAATTCCTATGTGGTTCTTTGTGAAAAGACGGAGATGATAAATTATTAATTTCACTAGTTTTATCTTCGGAATTACCTTTCTTAGTTCCTGGTGTATTTATATTATCATGGGTACTAACTCCTACGTGATCTATTTTACTATCTTCAGTGAAATCAGGTAAATCTGCAATTAAGCTGTCAATGTCAAGTGGTATGTGTGCATTCTGTTGACGGTTATTATTCCCATTACTATTATAAAATCTTGCTTGATATTGATGTCTTTCAGAAACTGTCAAAAAACTACTAATTATAATAGAGCTCCTATACTTCAATAAGGTCACTCTATTAATACAGGATAGTCTCTTCAACATCTTATTTATCTTTCAAAAGTTGGATTAAATTACTATTGCAATGCAAAAATTTGCAAGCTCTACTTTTCTTAATATACAGGTCATGGTATTATACAAGAATAGATACACACAAATTATCAACATTATTAAATATGCCATATTTGTATTATTAAGAAGATATCAATGATAATTTAAATGATATTGGTTATATCTCATCAATATTATAGCCATCGTCATTATTGTTAATTTCAATTTCATCACCCCCAATTTTGTACAAACGATCTTCGTCACTAAGAACCTTGACTTTCAGCTTAGAGGTCTTCTCAACAAGTCTTTTATAATCTTCATGAGGAATACCCCAGCCTTCTCCTAACTTATTACAAAGATAGCTGGCAACTTCGTCACAATACCCAAGTAAGCTGACGTCAAAATTACAATGTCCAATTGGATCTTTATTGATTAAAATTTGAGGGACACTTTCAGGAACCTTTTCCACAATATCTGCAACCGGTGCAACTTTCAATGAGGTTCCTATGCAAATTACTAAGTCACATTCATGAAGATCCCCAACTATTGTATCATGGAATCTTTTCGGCAAAGGTTCTCCAAAGAATGTAATATCAGGCTTCATTACTCCATAGCTTTCAGGAATATAAACATCGCCTTTATTTAAAATTTTTTGTCTAGCCTTTGAACACTTTGGACAATATGGAATTGACTGACTTCGTATTTGAGAGAATATCTTTTCCCCCTTAACTTGAAATTTGCAAGTTACACAAGTAGCTCCTGCAAAAGAACCATGACATTGTATAACTCGTTCGGGTTTTATCCCAACATGCCCTTCTAAATCATCTATATTTTGTGTATAGTTTCTTAATAATTTACCCTTGACTTGTAATAATTTAATGAATGCATGTAACGGGCTAAAAACTTTATCAGGAGGGAGAATTAATTTGGCAATAGAGTAGAATAATGTAGGGTCACTGTGGAAAATTTCTAAATCAAATACTTCTTGGGGATCACTGAGGCCCAAGTGCTGAACCTGCGAATAAAAACCTTTGGATGATCTGAAATCAGGGATACCTAAACTAGTTGAAATCCCAGCACCTGTTATTACTAATATCTTCTTAGCATTTCGTATAAGCTCTACTGTATGGTCAATATTATAAACCAGGGCTAACCTTGATCGAATACTTCCGATATTTTTCATCGCATGATGCAAATAATTAATTAGGTCCAATAAGTTCCCGCTCGAAGATTCATCGAAATCACGAGGTATATACCCAAGTTGCACAATCAATCTCATAATATCCTCACTAGATGCCGTTGTTGGTAGATATTTATCGAGAAACTTCATAGTTCCAAAATCCTTGAGATATTTTCTTGTTTCCAAAATTAGTCTAGGAGAAACGTCTTTGAGGTCACTGAGCGATATTCTATCAAGGCCATCATCAGAACTAGAAGAATCATCCTCATTATTATTTTCAACGTGTTCGGAGTCCAGCGACACCTCTAATTCTGGAATAACACCGTTATCAACAGAAGAGTCATCTGAGGATATGGAAGAAGAGCTAGACATATAGGGTTTCTGAAAATAATCTAATTTATGATTAGCTGTTAATTTTTGTCTTTTTCTGGCTTGAAGATCTTCTACAGCTCCTTCTGAATCGGAATCCATAAGCACAATTTCATTCCCCTTGCTAGTCATTTTGCCATATATAAATAACAGCCAATTAGAAAATTTCACAAAGATATACTAGAACTAAAAACTCAGCTTCGATAGATAAAATGCACTTCAATGTAGTTCTTTCTTCAAATCTTCAATGTAATCTAGTTCATTCTCTAAAACTTGCGATGAAACCAACTCAAGACCAGGCACGTGACTTGAAATTGCTGTTGGTTTTGTGAAATAACGACCGGAAGTTGAATAACTACAATTTGAAGTTGTGGTTGTTTCAGAATTATAATTATAATACCTAAGAAGGAACTAATGGTCATCTATAA
>JAKVQU010000192.1:0-14840 GCA_030462985.1 Schwanniomyces sp. yHRVM31
TCCGAACCCTTGGTATGAACAATTCCGAACCGGTAGTTTGAGTAGAAAATAAAAATGCTGTATTTGATATTGATATGACTTTCGATATCCGACCGTTATGAGATACGACCGAGCTGTTCGGATTATACTTATGGATTATATACAACTAACTAATTTAATTGATGAAGAATAATACTTTCAATAGTGCTATGCCCATAGATCAGCCCAGCCTATATTCTTCCTGACCGCATTGGAAAAACCTTCGTGATACTTGACCCATATTCTGGTTGCTTGGTGATGTTCTGAGTTCCTAGTGGATGATTGAATCTGGGTATTGATACCGTCATATTTTCCCTTGAAGAACTCTATACTACTAGATATCTTGACCCGCTTTTCCTCTTTCTCTGGAGAAGATTGCCTTGCATTAAGTGGACGTTTGACCAGGTTTTTCGTGATAATCAATCTCTCTAATTCCGCCTTGATCAATGGGAATAGCCATTGTCTCTTGATCTGTAATTGCTTCTGTATCACTGCTGATGGAATAGGAGCCATTATATTATCATAGTTAGTAATCGTGGTCCAGTTGGGAGATATTTCTAACGAAATTTGGTTTGTTTCGAGATCACGGTGGCTTTCCAACCGCATGTCAAAGCTCTTGATCAAATACGCAACTTTCTTAATACTAGTCTTATCGAACTCAGTGATTTTGGAACTAGTAGTTGGGCCAACCATATTTCCCAATAATAAATCTAGATAAGGTATAACGTAAGCAGCATTGCCGTGTGAATCAATACTTCCACCGAGAGCCAACTTTGTAGCTATAGGTATCTTTTCGACAACTCTTCTAATTATAGTGGTATTTTGCTTTTGCAATTCGTACGCTTCAAAATCTAAACTCTTAGCATTTGGTATCAAACTCTCTTCTCTCTTAATCCTGTTATGATCTATTTCACTAAATAAAGACCATATTTTCATACCAACTAACCCAGCATAGTAGTCTACATTGGATTGTCCATTGTTGTCATAGAAACTAAGCCAATCACTAAACTCAGCTGGCCTAAGAAGTGAATCATCCTGATAATGCACCACATCTAAATATCTATTAAAACAACCTTTTATTACTTTATCAAATAGGCTCCCACTGCTAATGGCTGATTTTCCACTCCCATTCATCATGGAGTCAAATAGCCTGTCAAAATTTTCATCTTTAGACCAATGAGAATATCTCTTGAAAAGCATATCCACCATTGCAAACCAAGAAAGCTGAGAATCCATATTATACTTGTCTGCATTATTTGAATTCTGAAAGCACTCAGGTAAGGAGATTTTCCTACCATTGAATTGAAGATAATTTATACTTGCTCTTATATCCGCATCACATACTTCTACAATTTCTCCTATTTCTTGATAATCTAATCCTAATCGCTCTTTCTCATTTATACGCATCAAATGATCTTTTACTGATCTCAAGGCATTACCACTATTCTTTATTCCTGATGCATTCTTTGTATATGATGGTTTTTTTAATGCAATAATCTCACATAATGGTCTTAATTTATCCATAGAAGACACCCTGGAGCTATTTGAAGAATAAATATCATTTGCAATACAAATTATTGGTCTATTCAAGATGAAGTCCTTACCTCCCTTTTTCTTATTTTTTGTTTCTTCATCACTTATGTTATTGCGGTAATGCTTTCTGTTCACGGCTCTTTGGTCTTGTTGAACTAAGTCATTCAAAACTCTTATGATGTCACCTGAATTCATACTTGAGTCTACTTCATCGATGACTAAACATGACGGTTTACCATTTGAATCAATGGTATTCGATGTTAATGCATTCATAATTTTCAATCTTAATGCCTTAGAGACACCGGAATATCCCAGGGCTCCAGAGTTATTGGATTGTGGTAAAGTATCCATGCTGTTTGCCGCATTCAATTCCTGGACAGAATAGCCCAATTGCAGAGCTAAAATTTGAGCTGCAACTGTTTTTCCAATACCTGAAGGGCCGTGAACAAGTAATATCTTTCTATGTGGACGCCCTAAAGGGTCTACGGTTTCGTTGGTGACGAAATCCTCCCCAAAAACAACACTGGACCATTTTTTAAGCCAGTGAAGAATCAATCTATATTGTTTATCATTACCTGCTGAACAAAGTTGCACAAATGAAGATGGGCGATATGATTCAGTCCAAAGCAGTGCTCCCGAGCTCTTTTTGGCACTATTCCTTCTCTCTTGTTTTTCTGCTTCTTTTACTCTTCTGCTACTTTCTTTTAATATCTTTCTATGCTCCACTCTATTAAATAGTTCCTGTGTATTCATATAATTATCACCTCCACTTAAACTGTCGATATCCACTGGTTTCCTTTTCCTTTTTGGTTTCAATCTGAAACAAGTTCCATCGTTTAGGAAAACTTCCTTTTCTTGATTATTCCTTTCTCCATTTGAAGGAGCTGACTCTGCTAGTAGCGACGTACCAAATTCTATTCCCAGGATATTAAGATCCACAGATTCATTTCTTTTGGTCTTTTCATCTGAAACGAACAACGATGACTGACTAAACAGAATACTGTCTAATGACATGAGATTTTAACGTGTATATGTCAACTTTACACGTCTTCAATTGAGGTTTAAGAAAAGTTGTAAAACTGATGATAATTTAATAATAACGCGAAACGCGACTATTTTCACGAGATCTGAAAAAGAGAAGATGAGATAAAGTAAAACAGTAAACTACTAATGGAGTCAAGATTTGATACTACGAGTTTGCTTAAATATACCAATGAAGTGAATTTCTTTTGGTATATTTAATTCTTTATTTTAGTTTCTAAATGCGTTTTAGAAGGAGAATTTACCCACAGCTGACAAACACAAAAAAAAGTGCCTACATACTTGGAAAATGTAACCATTACGAACTCAACAAATCTTGTGATTAATTTTTAACTATTACTCTCGACATATAAAAAACCCTGACAAAATAATGGTTTTTTTAACATGGTTAAAAGTAATAGTTGGATCTGATATAATTGATACTTCTTAAGAAAGCTTGTTCGGTTCATAACGTGTTTATTAACCATATAATATATCAGAATTTACATCTATTCCGATTCTAGCACTAGGTCAGCTCCCTTTTGGGTTACTAACTTCTCATATAATCCAGAAAGAATGTGTCCTGAAAACGGAACACTTTTTGGTTCTCACAAATAGTAGCATCCAAAGTCTAACTGTTCCGCTTTTTTCTTTTATGTTAGATACTTGCCATTTGGATTAATTATTGATAATCCATCAATTATAAATATAAGCAATGATATCCATCAAAAAACCAACGTCCCTTTCTACAGCCGGTATCAACAACGGCTTGGCCAAAGATTATCCTTTCAAAGAACATCTAGGAAGCAATTTCTCACTTTCATAAAGCCAATTGGTGGTTTCAACATGTATGTTGCCTGCAAATGGCTCCAATTCTATCCCTATAAACACAAGCATATTTTGAGAAATTGGTGTATACAATATTATTGACAATATACTAACATAAGTGATATCTACAATATATATCTATCCTGTTGCTTTTATAATATAAATCCTTCTATTTGCACCCACTATTTTTGGATCAAAAAAAGAGCATCTGCCGGAAATCTTGCCCACTTAAGCTCAATTGCGGAAAATTTATCGCATTTAAAAAGTTACGTTTCATTGAAGCATATCCTCTAAGAGCAAAGCTAGAAATGCATACTGAGCTGGAATGTTCCGCCATAAAATTACCAGTCATGCAATGATAAACTTTGATTTGGTTGAACTTATAGAAAATGGCCAGTTGAAATATACTGAAATCTGTAACAATTTGAGTGCAGTCAAATGATGCTGTTAGTGGTGCCAGTTAGTAGAGGGAATTAGAGGAACGAAAAGGGTTCAATGCATATGAATAATTTATGATTTATGATAATTTAATGGAATGTAATTTTTGTTCAGTTGCCAAACCAATTTTCACATATATCTTTACAAAATGTTACTTTAGCGAAGTTATGTATAGATTTGGCTAGCTAATGTGTATATATTTATTTATTTTAGTTTTTTAGTTTAATTATTTTGAAAGTATTATAGTAGCAATTTAGTATTCCACTGGCTGAGGTTTGAGATTAAGCTCAGGTGTATTATCGAATTCTACCCCCAAATAAGTACATAATCTAATACGTTTCTTCTCTCTAGTACCTGATAAACTTAAACTGTAAAATCTTAAATACTTATTAAGTTGAGTGTCACGGAACTGTTCTATCTGGTGATAAGACTTCAATTCATCCAAGCCTCTCTCAGTAAGCGTTTTTCCTTCTTTGTCTTTAATAGGAAGATACTCATCATCAGCATTAGTTCCCTTAAACTTGTTTTCAAACCGGTTATCAGAATTATGGATAGAAAGCTTGATGTCTTTCAAATCCTCCTTGATCTCCGTGATTTCTTCCTTGATCTCCCTGAGTTCTTCCTTAATAAATTCCTTCAAGCGATTCTCTAATGTATACACTAATCTATTTAGCTGGGGGTCACCAGTATCAATTGGTTCTCTGGTAGCCATTCCTCTTTCGTCTAAATATAAGAAATTGTTAAGATTGTTCAAATTCTCTTTGAATATCAATGTCACTGGAAGAATACGACATAATTGCTTGTATAATTTTCTAACAGTTGGGGTAGGTCCAGCATCCTTGTCTAAGAAACCACGTATAACTTGCTGTTCAAAACGCCTCAAATGACCAGCTTGATCAAGCAAAGTCATGCATCTTGCTGCTCCAACACCATCAGGGGAGTACCAGTCATCAGGATCGGTAGAAGTTATAAATCGACTACCCTCTTGTGGTACAGAAACTGGTAAATGACTACGTTCAGTTTCTAAGATTTCGTTTAAAGCTTCTTCTACTGATTCTGTTGCAGACGTAATACCTGGAGCTGTTTGTTGCTCACTTGACATATTGAAAGAAATTTTACTAAAGAAAGTAGATTGTACTTTACATTTACATATATGTAAACTAATCTCCTTTTATATGTGTAATCACAAACACAACTCTTTAGTTGTTCACAAACATAGTTCTTTCTTACCTGTTCACAAACATAATTTTAATTGTTCACAAACAGCTCGCTAGTAGCATAAAAAATAAAGAAATATTTAAAGGGGATTGTGTTCTAAGTTGACTAAAGTCTAAAAAGGACTTTCTCCAAACCTACTGCCTAACATTTATATATATATAAGATCATTTGATACTTTTTGCAACTATATTATTTAGTGATACAAAGCCAGCACTAAACACTTCGAATAAAGAACATACTGTATACAAATTTTACAAAACATACAATGAATGTTCTACACTACACAGGTTTCGGGCTATGTATATTATCAATCTGGATCGCAAATAAAAACGATTGGTAATTCATACAATCAGAAGCCATATTTCAGCAAAATATTTGGACGTTGTATTTTTTCCTCAGATTAATTCTGCATTTGATACATTTTATCTGCATGATGCGTTTGTATGAAGTTTCACTTCACATATATTTAAATTGGCCTAGTTAGAATGAAAATTGTATAGTCAAGCTAACAATGGTAACTCCTAAGATAAAGTTGGTATCTAGATTGACAATATGACTATAAGTTAGTGGCGTTCATAACTCCGGAAACATTCCCCAAACTAAAATTATTACCGCAGGAAAGCTCCGAAGAAGGCTTTCAATTTGAAATATGATTCATCAAAAAGTAGAAAACAAGACAGGAATAATCTCAATCTCTTGGAATCAAATGTGTTCTCCAATTTCACTATATTTGTAGTAGAATTCACTTATATTCTTTTATATTCTACAGATAGCTATAAACCTTGAAAGTCAATCAAAGGTAGCTCTCTCAATACAACTCTTGGTGCAGCTCATACCTATTTAGGTGGAGACTTTTATCTCCAATAGAAATTAGACATTTTGCATGAATCTGGATTTAAAAACATTCACCAATATGTTATAAATCGTATCTGGATATAATCTTTGGGAACATTACTATTTTTATTCAATCTACCTATTTGAAATTTCTCACCTTCAGTTTGCTATTTCTCTGATCATTAACAAGGCATTTTATATTAAATACAAATATTTTCATCAGCAGCAATACTTCAAACTATTTGCAAATTATTATTTCGTGCAAGACAGAGATAATACTAATATTCCCAAAAAGATCTGCGAAAGATGATAATCGTAAAATAGTAAACATAAGTAGCCTTGATTTGATATTATTAGTGAGTAGAAACTGCATCTACAGTGATAAAATTGGGCCAAATAAAATTTCATGAAGATTTATTGGAAAATTCTTATATCAAAGGATTATATTTCCTTATGTCAAGAAAGAATAATACTAGATAAGCTTGGATACAAATTATTACATAGTATTAATATAAGAAAATACAAGTTATATGGTATTTCAGTGATGATTCCAATTCCATCAAACTCAATAACCTCCTAATCTTTACTCTTATCTATTTTGGTTACGTAATACATATGCTTAACTCCGTTGGAATGTTTTTCATTATTTAGAACAGATATTGAAGGGCTTTTATTTTCAGATTTAAATATACTCAAGCCAAGAAGATTGTATTGTTATAGTTTACTGGCGTTAACTATCATGAATTACTGGGAATTAAATTCACCAATAATACTGGAGTTAAGCTAATTAATCAAAAATCAACAATTTATCGATTCTTATTTAAAGGTTTTTTCTTCGTTAACTATTGTTCACGTCTCCTAAAGAGGAAAAAATAAAAATGCCCTATTGTGGAAGTTTTCGCTTATAATAAACTAAAATACTATAACAATAGGGTGCTACGAAAAGCTACCGGTAAAAAAACACAGTGAGCCAGAATTATAATATTAGAAGCAAGTAGCTTCCTAAGTCCGGCACAAATATGCAATATTATGGGAAGAATTTCACGTCACCTTTTGACTTGCAGGCCCAATGCGATTCTCTAGTTTACAATATAAGATCTTTTAATGAGCTAACCCACATGAAAACGAATTGGTGTTCCATTAATGATTATGATCAGTGTGTAGTTTCTACTTTGATTATTGCTAACGTTAGCATCAAGAGCCTAATCTAATATTGAACATATTCTTTATACGAACTTAAATCTCGAATCTGTAAATAAAGTATCTAAACAGGAAATCAAGAATATGAAAAAAGGTTAAGTTATTCTACATTTTTCCATTAACGGACATTAGTAGTGGTTAAAGGAGATTAATTAACCTATGCGTAACCTAAAAAAAACGCGGTTTCAACAGTATGTACAGGTTTGTTGCAGTTTGCTACTGACGAAATTTATTGAAAATTTCAGGTTACGTTATTTCGAGTTTATATCACCCTTTGTGCAGATTCCAAATGTATGTCGGTGTAACTCCCGCGAATATAACGTGATTTTGACAATGGAAATTAGCACGAGGAAACAAAGGTTTCATTTAGAGAGCTAAACATAACAATAGTTGATCAGATCAATTGTTTGCATTACATATACAGGATGGTATTTTTGGCCCGATAACACCAAAATATAACTCCTTTAGATTAGTTACGACACTCACCAGAGAGCCACCAAAAAAGTTTAAAAAGAAGTATATAAAGCCTCATCTATCCCAATATTCAGTATTTATTACTCTTCATACATCAATCATCAATCATTCGCTACAATGAAATTTTCTTCTGTTACTACCCTTGCTCTCGTTGCTGTTGCTACTGCTTTACCTGTCGTTAAGAAGGATGATCAAATCGGTGAATTAGTTGGTAAGATTGAAAACCTTGCTGGTGATGCTACTGGTAACTTAGACGGTAACTTAAGTGATATCCTTAGTGGTCTCGTAAACACCCTTACCAAACTTGTCGGTATTAGCACTGGCTCCAACTAGATCTTTTTTTGAAGATTAACACACTCTGGAGTGTGAATGTTTAATAGTGGTTTTAGGTGAACTTAAATAGATATAATAAAGTTAAATTACATTAATAACTACTCTGGTTCAGTGAATTTGTTAGATTAAGGGTTTAACAAAGACCCTTTGTTTGATCGGGTAAAGGTTCTATTTTCTTCCCATTACGGTAATAGAAAAACAATGAATTCCAAATCCCTCTGAATTGCATAATATATTCCATTAAATCGTGATATTACATCATAATATTGTTATCGCCTCAATAGGTTCCTTTTTGAGCATTAAGCTCTTCTAGAACTATCTCAAGGAATAAATGAGTGCATATTGTATATCATAACGGTATTGTTATCACTTCAATTAACTTTCCCCTTTTGAACAGAAAGTTCTTTCATAACTGCTCCATTGATTGAGTGATATTACATAATAACATCATTGTTCTAATTTCAATTAAATTTCTCTTTTCAACATAAAGCTCTTCTAGAACTAATATTTCAGAATTGCGGTTTTTTGTTCTTTGATTTTGATATTTATGACACTGAAATTATAGATTTTGAGTAGATAAGAGATTTACTGAAATAACAGCTGGAATTCTGGTAATATTCAAAGAGAAGAAAATGGTATAAATTATATAACTGATAATATAGAACAGAATACACGTCGCATTGGCTCTCATCGTAAACAACTTAGTATCTAATATGTTTTACTATATATAAACAGTAAAAGTAAAGACTATTTGTCTCGATCACAAGAATTAGCTTTCACGGCAAATATTTAGCAATTATTTGACGTCAACTCTCCCATCATTATACCTCTTAATTACACAATGACCTGCATATTGTTTGAAATTTTTGCAATTGTCTTTATAAAGGCTATCGTCTAGTATTTCACCTTATCTAAAAAGATTCAGTATAAGACTTTGATTAGTCAGTTGCCAGCCATTCTTTTTTGCTTTGAATTGATTGCTTTTACGTCGAGATTATCTTTGTTAATGCAAAGGGGTTTATGACATAATTCTGAAAAAAAAGTTGCCAAAAATGTTGAAATGAAGGCTATATAAATTCAGTATATTCTTCTTTTATAGCTCATTTAATCTTTACTCTTTACTATTATAATATTTAAATTAAAGATGAAAGCTTTTTTCACCATTACCACTTTGATCGCTTTAACTTCCGCTGCTTTTACCAACACTACTAAAAGGGATGTCCAAGAATTAAATGCCAGGAACATTAATAAGAGAGGTTATGAAAAACTGAGCAATTTAACTAGTATCAATTAATCTGGTACTATAAATCAACTATTAATCAATCCAATATGCCGGGTTCCATAGATCTGACGTAATTTATTTCTTCTAAATATTAGATATAGATTTCCAATATATTTTAAGTTTGTTACGATGCCATATGTATTTCTTTGATTGGATGAAAGGTATTACACTTTTAATAGTTCAAATAATACTACTCCTTTATTAATAGTTTAGAGTATTTATTTGGGCTCGTGAGATTTTCTACACCAGAAAATATAGTCTACTATAACTCTAATGTATTCCTTCCATTTATAAGGAGGATAGAGGGAATTTTCATTAATAAAATGTTCTAAAGAAAGACCTTCTAATTCTTTCTGAAGAGAATGGTATTCGAATAAATTAAGGAATAGAGATTAAGAAAGAAACGGTGGTAAAGGATAATAAACCAAAAAGAGAATTTTTCAATTAAACAATCCTTTAAGCAATGTATATTATGAGAATGCAAATAATTTAAAACCAATTATGGACTTAATCTTCCCCCTCCTCCTCTTAAATACTCAAAACGAAATGTGTCAAATTCGGCACCCGTTTTTTCTTGTCTATGCTTGTAATCCCGGTTTCTAGACAATTGAAAACCATTCAGCAAAGACAATTTCTACATGGAAACTTAGGATCCACCATAATATTTTCAAGAATATTGATGTTATAGATTTTTGAAAATAGTCTTTTTTGTCTTTTTTTGAATTATCAAATTTACGCTACTAATCAATAATATGCTCATAGACTTTTAATCATTGAAATGAATCTTCAAAATAAAAAATATTCTTAAGCTATTCAACAGTATGGCTCTTTATGAAACATTTTCTGGCAGAGTCAGTTATAAAAATCTACATTTCCGCTTTTCACAAAAAGTTCATATATTGGAATGTAATACACTTCAACTATTTAAAGAAAACATATGCAATATAACAATAAGTTGAACCTATTTCATTTGGAAGAATTACCATTCACCTTTTCTTAAGCCAAAATATCCATCTGGAGCTGTGGAAGGATCCAATAGACTTATCTGGCCATATCCACCATCTGTACCAGAATAAGACACTTCATTCCCCCACCAATTGATGTTAACTTCCTTGTATTGGACAGCGAAAAATATAATAATACCACTGAATGCAACTCCAGCATCAAGTGCCGAAGATAAGACATAATTATACTTTTCCCACCAGGCGGAAAATCTCTTTTTAATAAAGTGATTAAAAGCAAAACAAACATATAAACCTGGAAGAAAGTAACTCATATTATATGGAGCATAATTGAAAAATCCACCAATGATAACTGCAGGCTGAAACCATTGAGTTTGCTTATAAAAATAATGTCTGACACCAAGACATACAAGTGCAAGTAAGAATCCTATAAGGAAGCAGTATGGTAAAACAGGGTATAATTTATTGAACACTCTCTTTGGACCAATGACACCCCAGAATACAGAAGATGAATAATAGGATACTTCACTTGGACAGGTAAAGTTGTTTTGTGCTTCATCCGTGCAAATGTCTCTAATATGGCCAATTTCCCAATTAATTACCAGCAAAGAAGTAATAATTTGGAAGATAGTTCCTAATAATTGACCACGGAATACTGCTCTTGGTGGAACCTTAGCATAATGAGCCATTTTTTGATCATAAACATATTGTTGAGCTTGCCCAGTGATATTGAATCCCAATGCCTTTAAAAACATTAAAGCATCGCCATTTCCTGGTAACGCATATCCCACAATTAATTCAACTAAAACTTCAAGTGTGAAGTAATAACCAGTGATAGCATAGATAACACACATTGGAATCACGAATACCACATTTATACCAAGAGCTAAAAAGATACCCCAAACTGGAGTATTTGCAGGGTAAATTTTTACACAAACGATGGAAAGTACAAGAGCAATAACCAAGATTATTAAGAAGCACCACTCTGGCACTTCTTTATAACGAGCCATCATCCTGGAATGTGGGTCATTAAAGCGTAAGAAGTTTGAAGATTTATAATCAAGAATCAGATCTTTTAATGACTTCAATGATTTCCAAATTCCTTTACGCTCCGTAATGAATACGTAAGGGATCATGAATGTATAAAGAGCACAATTTGCACCATAAACAACTAAGCTAGCAGCAGACAAATATGGTGGACCATATTCTTTATACTTTGCTTCATCGAGTTTACCATTAGTGAGAACACTTTGGACCAGATAATAATCACCAGTGTTTGTGAAGATATCGTTATCATTAATTGGAAGATATCCTGTCCACTTATAGTTGCTGTAATAAAGACCTATGATGACAATAAAACCGATAAACATGCCAATCATCATATTCAAATACGTATAAAACGGGAAGGCTAACGGCATCCAATAACCAACAATATTCCAGTCCCAACTTGAGATGGGGTTTAAACCAAGTCCTGAAACAGAACCAGTAACCATAGCTAGATTAAAATTATCTGGTTTAATCCAAGTCATCCAATTGAAATAAGATAATGCTTGGAATAAGTAATCTGGTACCCACATATATAAGAATGAACAAGAGAATAAGATGAAGAAAAATTTATAACGAGTGATTGTCCAACCATGGATTCTTTCTTTCTTTTCTTCTTTTAACAAAGCTCTGTTCAAAGCAAGTACTGGTAAAATCGTTGGCCAAACTGCACGAACAGGATATATGACAATCTTTCTTAGGATTCCTGCAAATCCAAATCCAAACAACTGAGTTGCAAGAGAAATTAAAATTTGATAGCCAATGGTAACAAATTTATTACCGTAAAATACATCCAACTTTTCAACATAAAAATTGTATCCAACATACATACCTCCTATAGCGATATCAAACATCACCGTAGCGAACATTTGCTCTTTATACGTCCAAGGGCCAGGATTTAACGAATGTCTTCTGCCAAAAAAGGAAAATCCCCAATCTGGTAAAATTGTCTGAAGGACAAGACCACAAGGATACATTAGCATTTGACAAACAGAAGCAGATATATAAATGGCAGGTTGTCTACGAGAAAAGAATTCATTAAGTCCAGTTCCAATTACACACCAAACAAACCCCATTAAGTAAGCACGCATCGTTTCACAAGGGATTTCTGGGTCATCTAATGGAGAGGAAATGGCACGAACTTCTGGATAAGGAGAATGATATTCATTCAAAGTGGCATGCATCTTAACTAAGAAGACCCAATCTTTATAACTGAATTCCAGATCTTCGGAATAACCCTTCGTGATTTTTTGTATTAATTCGTAGTCCTCAAAGGGGAAGTTAGGATCATCCTTATGAACATCCAGTACTTCATTTAAAATTTCAATAGACCTTGACAATGTTAGTTCTTCTAGTTTGCCGTAAAGATATTCTATGTCAGGAATTTCAGAATCTTCAGTTAAAACATTAGCATGTCCTAATTTAATATAGAATAACTGCTTATAGCTTTCATCTAGTGATGCCAAGTCTTCGGAAGACTCCTTTGTAAACTCTTTTCTATCTTCAAAGTCTTCATGAGTATTAGCTTTCTTTTCTTCTAGTTTTTCATTAGACATCCTTGCTTTGTTCACAGTAGCTAAGTTAAAGTGTGATTAGAAAATACAATACCCAATTGACAATGCAAGAAATTTTTAATCTCTAAGATCTGCATACATGAATCTATTTTATTTCAATCAGATTAAAGGTAATTTACCGAAGCGATATCGGGAATTGGAACTGCCAGTAATATTAGAGGTTATAACTTATCATACACACCTTGCATGAATTTTGAATTAGCCTCACTAACTAAATTTTTCTATCCCCACATTTTAATCCCCACTTTGAAAAGCTTTTATTCGACTGATGAAATTTCGAATCCTCCTTTATAATAAGGAGGATTCAATAGTATTTGGACGTTTCTGAATGTATTTTATCTTTTATGATGCCATCTTATTCTACTTTATCGAATTAAATGTATTAGCATAAATGGTCCTTGCGTATGCGTCACGAAGATAACCGAGATAAATAACCGATGCAAGACTTTTCCGATCTTATAAATGTGATTATCTGTATAATATTTGTCTTGTTCATGTAGAAAACTTAGACATTTATTTGCCGATATAATATTGGCGTTTGACAGACTGACACCTAATATTTGTCTACGTCGGCAAATTTTTGTTTTCTTATCTCCGCACACTAATTAAATGAGCCTTTCATACTAAATGGTCACCACTGAAGTAGATATTAAAGCTAGGAGATAAAAATTAGTAGACTGCCAGTTCTTAATATGCCTTATTTAATTATTTCTAGTTTAATGACATTATAGAAGGAATAGCGGCATTTAATATTGCTTGTCAATCTTTAAATAGCTATAAACCTAAAAATACTATGTAGAACACGGAGAAACTATTATGAAATTACAAAAATATTTAAGAGAATTACTTTAAATTATTTTATTAATCTATAGTAATAGTAAATTTCAGATTTTTAAAGAATTTTAAATTTAATGAAGAGAATTATAATATTTTCTTTATTCCAATAATTTTTTGTAATAATTAAAAAAAGCATTAAAGATATGATTTCTTTTACATAGAAAGCTTGCCCCTAATGAACACCTAAAGTATCATGTATTTGTTTGAAATTGAAAATATCCCCAGAACATTAAAAGACGGAAGTTTTGTTTACCTCTAACTGAATTTCGCGACTTTACCAAGAGCGTTTAGGTACTCGTGGTGAAAATACACTTAAAGCAGGTAAGAGATTTCAAATCGATTAATCAAGCCATAGACCAGATTATAGAGAATCTTTATTTAATACAATTCTATATCACTAAATTCTTTAAAGAAGTCTAAAGTTTATTTCACCAGAAAACAACTCGAAATAAAGTTTCCTTAGAGCATACAGGATTCATAAAAACCTAGATAAGTGAAAAAACTAAAAATATAGTCATTTAACAAATATAGCCACTTAACAAATATTATTAAGATATTATTGGGTAACCTAATAGAGATCATGCGACCAGCTAATTTTCATTTTTAACAATAGACGAAAAGTTAGAAGAAGCGATTACTATTAATGAAAAGCATTGTTAATGTGCCCTGCGTGAAAGAACAAAATAATTGTTTAATATGACCCCTATACTCAGTTTAGACCTTCAAGAACTTCTAACCTCCTCTAATAATTACATTTTATATACAGAATAATCGAAGATTTACAATAGAAAGTTACTTACCTGTCTTCAACAATTAAAGGATAGAAAACGATGGTAAATAATGACTGATCATTTTAGTACAAGCTTTATAATTTTGGTTAAAGAATTATTTCCTTTAGTCTGGAATATTATGGAACAAATTCTCGGGAAAAGATGAAACTATTCTTTTCCATTGTTACAACCCAACAATTTATACTCAAAGAGCTAATGATTGTAGTCCTCACATTCCTTAAGTCAAGAATTTTACCCTCATGGTACAGCCATAATTGGCTTATTAATGATGTCATAATCGTTATATTGATAACCAATTGTTGCAATTGTTGCAATATCATGGAAGGAATGTATTCCTTGGTCGAAATTTCTGCGTAACCACAAAAGCCGCAGTTTCAGCCTATCAGACTAATACAGCATTTTTATTTTCTACTCAAACTACCGGTTCGGAATTGCTCATACCAAGAGTTCGGAA
>JAKVQU010000193.1:0-14535 GCA_030462985.1 Schwanniomyces sp. yHRVM31
GGATTTTGCAAGCATAGTTCAGAGAATTTTAAGTTATGTTTAGAAAGCCGAGTAATCTAGTTATGAAATAAAGAAAAAAAGAGATCGGAGGAAGGATGTATTTTATAAATCTATGAAACATCTACTTCAGGGGTAAAAATAATATTAATTAGGGGTTGTGGTTAGTTTTCCACATAATAGTATGAAAATTTTTGAAAATGGTTTGAAAAATTGTTACGATTGGTATGAATAGTTTTCAAATTTGGTATAAAAGCATTCTTGCTAATGGTTTGAAAAATTCCGAACCCTTGGTATGAACAATTCCGAACCGGTAGTTTGAGTAGAAAATAAAAATGCTGTATTTCGTCGAAAGTGAGATTATTGATCCCAATGCTCAAAACTATCACTTACCGTTGAAACACTATAAATAGAGGATTTATGAGTTCATAACCATGTAAGTGAGTTACACTACATGTTAAGTCTTGATTTGGAAAAAAAAAATCGCGCCAATATCCGCGAGTTTTATTTTAAGAGGAGACACCATATTAAGACCTTTTTGCGGTTTGAGCTGATTTATGCAGGTATGTTCACATTGTTCATAATTTAATAAAGATTCTTGTTAATTATTCGATTAATAAGGTGGGTAGTACTTTATGTATTACAGAAGAAGTGGCATATCAACCACTGAAAGTTAGAAAGCTGAATAAAAGAACCTTTTTTTCCAGCTCATGTTTCGGAATTTCTTCCTTTATTCCGAAAGTATAAACGTCCAAAATTTTCAGATGATATTCTTGACGATATATGCAGGAAGATTGGAATTTCTATGTACGAGATGTGCAGTATATGTATCTAACTACGAAATTAGTATATTTTAAACGAAGAAACTAAGAAAAGGTGAATTGTTTTTACGTAATAACATAAGAGATTTCCTCTGATAATCAAGTTGTTTTCTAAGGAATAGGTATCTCAGTTAAACATCTTGAATAATTACGTATCAAGCATGCAACTCTTTACAATAACCAAAGATCGCAAAACTCTGAATTCTAAATAGGCAGATCTCACACGTAACACCTCATCGTAATAAATCAGAATAAGGAAATTGCTTATATACGTAAGTTAAAAAAAAAAAAGCAAATATAGTTTTGCTTTGTTGTATGCTGTTTGATATAATTGCTTTTGACCTGATTATTAGCGAAACTATTCAAATGCTCTATTATGCCTATTATGCTTATTACAGATATAAAATTCTGCAGACTATTTTCAGAGTAAAATGCTACGTTTCACCGTACAATTGCTCCTAATATACAGCTATGACATACTTCTCACTAACTTTCATGTAGTACGTATAATAAACAGTTATGGCTATGTTTATATGCAATTCCTACTTATCGCCGTATATTCCATGAGATTAATTCGAATTTTTACGATCCGACTAAGTATGCATAATGATTACACAAAAACTCAACGATACACAAGAGGCGGATAATTTAGTTCCCATAGAAATAGTAAAACAATTTTGTTATTCCTATACTATAACAGTACATTAGCTACTATTGACCAAAATACATTAAATTCAGTTAACATTACATATTCTATCATCTACTACAAGGGTATTAAAATTCTTGAAAATATAATTATACGAGGATTCTTAACAGAGGAGAAACTACCAATCATAAGCACAAATAGCATAGTAAACTCGCAAAGACTATTATAAGGTACACTAGGGTTATATATTTGAACGAGACTAACAGTACTAACAGTAATGGATATTTTTAATTCAGCACTTAAAAACCCTGATTCTAGTAATAAGAAGGATTTAAAAATTAGCAAAACAGATAGTGAAGGGTCAACGGGAGCATCGAGCGATAGTCAAGGTGTTGAAGCTAATAATAAAAGAAAGAAAAATTCTAGAAGAAGACACAGAAACTCACATTTAGGGTGTGGCACATGTAAGAAAAGAAGAATTAAATGCGATGAGAACCTTCCTAGTTGTTTTAATTGTTTAAAGGGTAAATTACATTGTGCTTATTTAAATTTGGATGGCCCTGCTAGGAACGCTTTAAGAATGGCACAATATAACCAAAATGTTAGAAAAGATAAACTTGAACTGGAAAATCAGATAGCGGCTGAGAATGCTATTTTAGGACAAGCTCATGTTTTGGGAACAACAAATCCAAATAAGTTAAGTGGTGTTAAAAGCCCACTGGAGCAGACACCCCCTTCTCAAGGGGAATCACATTTGTACCAGAACGGTTCTCTTCCTCCATCTCAGCCAGCATATGCGGTTTCGTATCCGCTTATTCAATCGCCAATATCAATGGCTCATCCTCAGAGTACGGCACAAGTTTTCCAATCCCCGTATGGACCCTTGGTTTCATTGCAGCCCCTTGCTCCAATGCCTGGTTATGCTCAAGTACCAATGCCACAACAAGTTTCACATGTAATATATCCCCAACATCCTACTTCACATATTGCACAAATGCCATTACCTACATCAGGAATGCAACAAATGTCTGTTCAGTACCCTTCCATTCCAATGCCTTTGCCTCAAGTGAAAGTAGATTCTATGAAAGAAGAAGCTATCGCGCCTACATCATCATCCATACTAAAAGGTTCTGACCCAAGTAGCTTAATAGCAAGTCCTAAGCTGGGATCTAATTCCCAATCGTATACATCATTACCGAATTTACTTAAGAATGAGAATTCTCCTATCTTTTTGCATAAAGCTGACAATATTTCAGCAAAGTCTCATTTCAATCAAACGGATTCAGAAGCCGAAAAGGTTAAATCACCATTGCATTATAGCAAAGTTCCTGAGAATGATAAAGAGAGTAATAACACACCAAGAATAGCGAAGCTTCTCTCGTAGATTTTTATGGTTTCGGTATCCATCTCATTGCATATAATATTATTTTTTATAAAACATAGCATCTTACATAAGGATAAGTTCGACACTTTGCTATTGATTACTTGATATTTGATTTTAAATTATGTATTATTAGCGAGATATAAGTGGGTTGTTTTCAATTTACAATTATTAATAGTATTAGTTTATAGTTAGGCATATTTAACAGTTTTAGATAATATTTATTGTATATAAATATTTTCATGGCCGTTTACTATTTTTATTTATTATATGAAGGCTATCTCCAAAGCCTATTAAATCAAAAAGATCCCACATATTTTACTTATATCAACGAAACTTTAAAATAGGGGTTTTATAATTTTAAAATGGACAATTCTTCAACATATTCTTCTTTGCTTAACTCCTATTTGTACGAGAGCCAAACTTCGCTTTCGAAGTCATTAAACAATCAAAATGGTTCAATTCCTGTAATAAATGTCGATCATTCAGGAAATACTAATTCCCTTAGTTACACCAGTCAACATATGACTAAACATCAAAGATTTCCAAATGAATTACAAATATCAACTAATATTTCCCGAAGAGATTCAGTAGTTTCTTCTATAAACTCGGTATATACCTCCTCAATTTTTTCAACAGATCATGATATTGAAGATTTGAAGGAAAAGGTTGAAGAAAAGGCAAAAACTAAAGGGCTTTTTAAGAAACTTTCACATGGAGATGGATGTGTGTTTTCTAGGAAAGAAGATGAAGATTATCATTCCTATATTAATAAGTATTTAAATACGAATATTTACGCTTACTCCACATCTCAAGTATTGAATTTGAACTGGAATGAAATATTTGAAATTTATTTGTTTGGAAATTTAGTAAGGGCCATTTTCACAGATAATCAGAGCATTCTTTCCTCGTTAGATGTAGGAAAGGGTATTTTATCAGGAGATGAGAAACAGAATGATTATTTTATGTCTTATCTATTCAATAGTGCATTTGAAAAAGGAGAATTGAAGTTCAGTATAGACAAAATTCTAATTAAATCTGTTTCTGAAGAAAGTATTGTTTTGCATTTTGATACTTTACTAAAAAATCTTGACTACTTTGAACAGATTATGACCTTATATTCAGATGAAAATAATTATGAATCAAACAAGCTTTTTCATCTTTTTCAACAATTTATTGGTGAACTTGATTTTCCTATTCCTCTAGCTCTATCTATGTTTGGAAATTTCTTATTATCTTTCGGGGGTTCAAAATTTGGTTATCAAAATGAAGAAGTAATGACTTATTTTAGGAAATCTGCAAGATTTGCCTGGGTAATCAAATTTTTAAACGAAGATGGATACCTTGAAAGAGCGTTAGGTAATTTTAGTCCTTCAGATCAGCAAAGATTGAAGCAATTTTCCAATAAAGATAATAGTCTTGCTTTGTCGTTATCACTTTATAATCTAGGAGAATTCTATAAATCTCATAATGATATTAACACTGCTATCAATATTTGGGAATTAAATGCTCGATTAACTGGAGATCAGGAAAGTTGTAACTTGGCTATTTGGGGTTTAACTGATGGTTATGGAAATGGAAATAAAGTAACAATATTAAATAAATTTGGAAAGAAATCTAGAACAAACAAACATAATACGAAGAGAAGAATTGCCCAATTATATAGGCTCCACGACTCAGATTCTGTAGGTTTATCTTGGATATGGAAAAGTAAATATGATTAATATAAGTAGATTTAAGATATACTAAGTAATATAGAACTAAGTAGTAGCTGTTGCTTTCTTCTTCTTCTTTTCGTCAAATTGCTCGACTTTTACTTCATTCAAACCTTTTTCTTCCAATAATTTTTCTATGTACTCTTTTGCTTCATCACTGACATCACCTTGAACTAAAATTTCTTCCTTCTTCTCTGCATTCTTAATAACAGAAGCCCCAGTAGCAAACTTAGAAGCAAAAGTCTTAGATAACTTCTTCATATCAATATTAAAAACTTCCAATCCTGATATAGAAATAATATGCTTTCTTCTGTTTCTTTCGATTCTTTTAATAGTGACTTTTGATGATAATTTCTTTTGCAATTCTCTTTCCAATTTGGCTTCTTCTTTTAGTTGCTTCTTTTCTAAATCCTTTGAAATTTGCTGTTCCTTCTCTAAAGACAAAGTACTAGTGGCGTTTGCCAATGCATCTTCGCTGTATAGTTTGTTGTATAAATCGTTATTATTTTCATGCAACCACTCCTTACATCTTTTGAGTGATAACCCAAACTCGCAATACTCTGGAGGAAAAGAGCATATTCCACAGTAGAAAATGTTTGTTGGAGATATATCTGTCATTTAGGTATAATTATTTTATTTTTCAATTGTGATAATTTCTTCACAATTAAAGGGAAAAAAAACGATGTCACAAAGACATCCTAAGATTTTCACGAAGTTATATATTTAAAAGAGCATACATAATTAATAATTAAAGTTATCACAACAATTATAATAACGTGCAGGTCTGAAATCTTCTAGCTCCACGCATCTCCATAAGCTCTTATTTAATAGAGGTTTATCATCTAATAGCTCATAAACTTTGGACAAGAACCACCAGGTTTCGCTATTATTGTACCCGAAGGGCCAGCAAAAAGAATACTTTTCTAAATAGTTCTTTACCCTTATTAACCCTGCATTCCTGTCTTTTATTGAAATAAATAATGAATTTTCCACATCTTCGTCAACAATAAAAAGTTTAGCTAAACCTAATAATGTTTCACCATAATCCTTGCTGTTATAGATTCTCTTGTTACTAAGACTCTCTAATGATCGTTCAAATTCCTGCAATGCTAAAAGTTTCCTATTCTTAGACGTTAAGAGTCCTAAAGCAGTGAAAGTTTTGAAGTTTGGTGCTAACAGCGATTCTGCTTCAATGATACATTGTTCTGCTTCATCCAATAGATCAATCTTCATATAAATCTTACTTGCCCAGAGCCAAATTTCTTGAAGAATCTTTCTCTTAATATCATTTGATTCATCTGATTCATCAATTTTTTGGACGGAAGTATTTTTGCTCTTTGTATTTCCTTTTGAAATATGAGTAATTTTTTCTTTGGCTGACTGTCTATCTTTCGGGAAAGATTTAAAATGACCATTTTTTTGATCATTACTTTCTTTGATATTTGGATCAATAAAGCTAGGTCTATGAGACCATTTATCATTTTTCATTAAATTATCGAATTTCTTAGGCTTTACTTGCATATCAAACAACTCAAAATAAAGTAGGAAAACTTCAGGTATGTGATCTAATATGTATTGTATTCCATTAATTTGTTCCCATATAGCGAGCTGGGTCAATTTAAGTTGTAATATTTCATACTTTACTCTCAATGAAACCTTACTATTTTGCTCTGAAGTTTTATTCATGTAAATTCCGGCAATATTTAATGCATTCTCGATAGTTCTCTCCAGATCTGATAATGAATCCTGTCTGTTTCCGTTTACTTCGGAATTCAAAAATGAAGTATCAATAATACTTTTAGTTGATTTCACTTTAACATTTTGTGATTCTCCACTCTCAAAAGCAGTTAAAAGGAGAGCCATTAAATTCCAAGTTTTGAAAGAATTAGAATATTTCTTTAAAATAAACTTACAAAGTCTTAACGATGGTTGGATGTTATTATCGTACGCCAAAGTAAGAGCATATTGGAATAAATAATCCTCATTGCCACTTGGATTCATTATTAAAGATCTTTTATAATATGCTAAAGTTTTTGTCGAATTAGCTTTAAGAAATTCAATATTATAAGAATCATAGGTTGATTTATAGTAAAAGTAGTATCCTAATGAAAACCACGCTTCCGAACATAATGCAACCAAATAGGAGGTGTCTTTTTCCAATACATTAGGATTATATATATGGTATAAGAAAGATAGAGAATTTCCAGAAACCTCTTCTATCTCATAATCAATATCAGCCTGCTTAGAAAGGTTCAACAAATATCCTTCTAATTCAGAGACGTATTGAGATAACGCTTCATGGGCCAAGTCATGAGAAGTATTTTTAAATCTTCTTTTGCTTTCAGAGTGAGTTAATATTGATTCTAATGGGTTAAAAAATTTTAAGCATAATGAGTAGATATCTATGATCGACAAAATATCATAAATTTCTCCTTTATTTTGCTCCTGATCTTTTTTGATGTAGCCAACATATGTCTTCAATGATCCAAATGCTTCATCAAGTTCATTGTTCTCAAGCAAAACCTTTATATAGTATAAGAGGACCACCTTGCTTTGGTACGTAGTCAGTAAACAGTAAATCAAAAACTTTTTATATAAAGGTCTTTCTAACAACTCGTTTTCTTTAGACTCATTAATTACTTTAGAAAGAATTTCCACATAACTCTCAAAATCACCAGTGGAGGATTTTGCATCTGGAAAGGAACTCTTAATTGACATTCTTCTCTGGTTTTCCGAGAGAATAAATGCTGAAAACTCATCTTTGAATTTACCATCTACAAAAACATGATTTATCTTTCTGCACAAAAATCCACCAAAACTAATAGCACTCAATTTGTTATCAAAAAATTTTAAACTTGAAAATCTCTTAAATGTAATCTTTTCTGTTTTTGTTAATAAAAGTGAAAGTTGAGTATATAAAATTTCCAACCATTTATTAGCTAAGACATTCGATTGGTTAAAAGGCTTATACATATCTAAAAGAAAAGTCTCCCACTTACTTTTATCTTGATCCACCAAACCAAGCAAAGTGAAATAACGGCAGTTCAACATTTTAATGAAGTCAACTTCAGAAGTATGTAAATTATCATATTGTTTATCAGCAGAGATAGAAATACTCTCTAGTATTTTTTTCGTTGATTTATTATCTGATATTAACAAGTACATATGAGCTAAGATCACTACTTCGTAAAGTCTTTCCAAGTAACTTCTCTTATCATTCGAACTTCTAGCATTTAGGAGCTGATCGATATATTGCTTAATACTATCCCTAATACATTTAGTTTCTTCATTAGATATAATTTTGAAGTCCCATTCGTTGGCTTTAAGCCCGCCATGAATGGTTGTTAATCTATTGTCAATATAAATTAACTGCTCCAAAGAATTTGGAGATTCTTGAAATTTATCTACTTCTTTAGGAAAGCTCCCTAAGCTTAATGATATGATATACTTCCTTTCTTCTTTAAGCATCTTATTCTTACTATATCTAGTATATATCTATATATATCTAGTATATATTATATATTTTTGATTTCACATTACCTACATTTTTGAAATTCCTCGGTTGGTTTAACTTGAAGTCGTGTGTCGCATTTATCTCTAACAACGTTCAAATACTCTATATAAGCCAGGCAAATCAGCTATTTGCATCACATCAGTGACCAATTCTTTTGTAGCAAGAAATCTTTGCTTAAGAAGTGGAAAAATTGTTTGTTCCAAAGCAATATCTAGTTCTTTTCTCTTCAAATCATTCTCTTGCCTCATTAGTTCCTTCTCTTCGTCTGATATGCCTCTGGCTGTCTCTTGAGAGTCAAAAATGATTATCTCTGGTACATATAATAAAGCAATTTGATGTAGCACTCCTTTCAAGCACTCTTTTTCTTCATTATAATTAATTCCAGTACCTAACCTATATAAAAAATGCGGTATCTTTGCTGCACATGGATATACCCCTTTCAAAATTATAGGCAAGCTACACAACGTAGGCTTGCCATCCACAGTTACTCCAAATCTAATCTGAAAGTATTCTTCAAACATATCCTTCATATTTAAAATTTGGTTGATGATTTCATTATTAGGCTTCAAGTCATCTCTTATTCGATATAATGGTTGCAAAATCTCTTCTAAAGGTATTTCAGTAATGAGTAATTTTCCATAATTAGAAAATTCAGATAATGAAACTTGGTAATAAAATTCACTCAAAACAGAAGAATAGTCACAAATATACAAATTAATATCATACTGGAAGCAACAAAGTCTCTTACTTTCATCAACGATACCGATATAAGAGGAATTGTTAAAAATGTTTGTCAAGGGCTTATGGACTTTATCTGCTAGCTCAGCTCGGAGAATTTTAATACTATCCAAATTAACCTTTTTGCGAGGAACTATTGACCTTGTATAGGATCTTTCATCGTATTGATTTTCGGCATTATTCATTTTGTTTTCTTGATTTTCTATTCTATCGTCTCTTTCTACACTATTCATATTAATAAAATCATTAGAAGATGATTCTTTTTGGAAATGGGGTTGTATCTTCAGGTTGAATTCATCCTGACTCTGATTACTTAGAAAAGAAATAATTTTTGACTGTTGTGCATCAACTCTAACTAATTTGTTTTCTTGCCTAATTTTAGTATCATAAATAGCTTCATCCCTACTTCTTTTTTCAGTTCCCGAAAATATGCTTTGTGTTTTATACTTTCTAGATGAGTCAATAGATGAAAGTAACCCATGAATTTTATTACATATTATTTCAATGATTATATCTTCATACAAAAATCTTACTTCACTCTTAGTAGGATGAATATTAACATCAATATTTCTTGGATCAATTTCAAGACTCAAATATATGAAAGGCTGGTTTCCTTTCAGTAAAAAGTATTGAAAGACGGGAATTAGTGCCTTCTTTAGAGGATTGCAGGTCACTAATCTATTGTTTATAAAAAAAATAGGTTGAATTTTCTTTTTATTTACAAAATTTGTATTGCTAATAGCTCCTTTCACTTTCTTTAGCCCTGTGTTCTTCATTTTTTGTAACAAGTCTTGTTCTTCGATATCATTTTTATCGATCTGTACTTCAATTAGTTCATTTGCTATAGAATTTCCAAAGACAGTCCTGATTCTCTCTTTAATGTCTAACCCAGGTCTAGTTGCAAGTGTTTTGGTTGATTCTCCAAATTTCTTAATACCGAATCCTACATTCTCGCAGTGAATAGCATATTTAGTAACAACATCTAAAATTTTTGAATATTCTTCTGATTTTGATCTCAAGGCTTTTAATCTCGAAGATGTGTTATAGAATAAATCTTCCACGATAACTTGAGTGCCGTCTTTACCGGCAACTGGTTTAGGAGACACCTGGTTGGATGTTCCAGGTTTAAAAGATGAGGTACATAGAATACCACCAGAGTAGAATCCTTTATATGCTAATGATGACTCCCTCACCTTAGTTATAACGGACAATCGTGATATATGAGATATACTTGCTAATGCTTCACCTCTAAATCCATACGTAGCAATTGAATCCAAATCTTCATATTTTTCTAATTTTGATGTTGAAAATCGTTCACATAACAAGGTCATGTCTTCTTTATTTATCCCCTTTCCGTTATCTGTTAACTGAAGCAATTTCAATCCACCATCGCGTACTAAAATATCAATCATAGTTGCCTCTGCGTCAATCGAATTTTCAATTAATTCCTTAAGAGCATTTGAAGGTTGTATAATGATTTCTCCCGCAGCTATCCTATTAATAACCGTTTCATCTAATTTCTTTATTATCCCATTCTCTTGACTCATACTTGGAAGTATAATATTAGGATTATAGAAAATCCAAATTATGGCGCGAATCATTGCATAAAATAAATATATTATATTCATTCTTTAAAAAATCAAAAATTATGACACAGATGGAACATAGCAATGAACTTGATGATGATAATATTGACGAACATTGCCCTACTAAAGTGGCTAAAATATCTAAAAAGGAGTTGATGAATAAATATGAGGAATTTACGAAAACCTTGAAGGATCAAAACTCTGAGGCCAGCAAAGGTGCTGCCGCAGATATTGTGTTGACCCATCTTAATTCATTGCATAAGCTTTATCATTCTATACAGAGGGAAAAGAACAGAGATACTAAAATACACTTAAAAGACTCTGAAGCTTTTAAGGAAACTTCATTATTTGCTGCAACTAATGCAAGAAACATCAAGTTGGACGATATTGGAATAGCAATAAACCCGAATGAGTTTGAATCAAAATTGCAAGATTATTTTGCTGCAAATATATCTGATAGGTATACCAATGACGAGAACGAAAATGCTTTCAATAGTGGCTCTATTACTCGAGAAGATAAATTTAATTCAAATAACTGGCTTAAGTTAGGTCTTCTATATCAGAAGACAAGTAAAAAAGCAGTGAATATGGATTTCATGTATGGCCCATTGGCAGTAGAAAAAAAGAAAGTGACAAGAAGTCGTACTATTGATGATACAAATAAATGTGGAATATCTGCTAAAGCAGATGAAGTATCTCCAAGAGAAATCGCAATTAATGACACACAGAATACTGCATTTATGGTTAGAATGGTTTATCAAACATTTATTCAAAAAAGTCCTCAAAGAGGAATGAATTTTTTCAAATTCTTTATTAACCCACATTCGTTTGCTCAATCAATAGAAAACTTGTTTTTTACTAGCTTTTTAATTAAGGATGCTAGGTTGAAACTATACCTTGATGATCAAGGGACTCCGTATATTGATAAAGTAGGAGTAGAAGAGCAGAAAAGTATACAACTACAATCAAGTAAGTATGAGAATCACCATCGTATTGCAACATTTTCGTATTCAACATGGCAACGACTAGTGGAAAGATATGAAATTACAAATTCATTTATAGAGCACAGAAATGAAGTTGAGGATGTTATTGATGCCAATGATATAGTTTCTAATGAGTAATGATATGTTTGGTGTCAGTTAAAATAAAGAATATGATAAATAAAATATCAAATATCAATCCATCCATCAACATCTAATAATTTATTCATTGGCCATTTTCTAATAGGCAAGATGTTTAAGCTGGATTTCTTCTTTAGATGTTCATAAATTTCAATTCCGGCGACCCCTATCATTACTGCATTGTCAGTACATAAGTCTAAATCTGGGAAATGATACTTTACCATACTTTCTGACCAGCTTTCTGCATTTAAATGTTTGTATAATTTAAGTTCAGTTGAAAGCATTTCTCTTAATCTTTTATTTGATGCAACTCCACCAGAACATATTATGTCCTTGACACCGATTAATTTTGCATCACCTAACAAACCATGCTTTTTAATACAGATATTTATTCTATCTATCATATGCTTAAATAAAACATTTTGTACTTTGTATGCAATAAATTGTTTTGTTAAATTGTCAAATTCTCCATATTGTTTTTTATGCTGCTGAATAGTACTTAAAAATGATGCAAATGAAAACTCTAACTTTTCAGGTATTCTTGAATGCTTTGGGCCCTTAAATGGTAAGGCTAATTGTATTTTAAATTTATTATTTCTATTATCTGTATTAATTAGTTCAAATTCTTCTTGGGTACTATGGGGTATATTATCTACAAACTTCTCTAATTCCTTCCCTAGCATATTCCCCACCAACCCTATCTCTCTAGCACATTTATCTAATGAATCCCCTGCAGCGATGTCGCAAGTATTTATTAGAATTTCATGATCAGTAAGTGATTTCAGAAGAACTAACATTGTATGTCCTCCGCTACACAATAAACTTAAGTACGGGAATTTAGGAGGTGAAATATCAGGCTGTTGTGCCTTGGGTAGTTTACTAACAAGTATATGGCCAAGCATATGATGGACACCAATAAGAGGACGATTCCACGCTATTGCAAGGCCCTTGGCAAGTTGGAGACTAGAACTCAAGGATCCAATCATTCCCGGCCCTCTAGTACAGCATATCAAGTCTGGAGGAGAATCATTAAGATTATACTTTTTACTAAGTTTAAAAACTAAATCTGCGACGGTATATTGATGAAACTCATGGGCATCTGTAGGAACGACACCACCTTTTGCGGATGAATTTAAAGTCTTCTTGACTTGCTCTACGACTTTCGGTGGTTCTGATACCAGGTACTTATCTAGAAGAGCTACGCAGGAATCATCACATGAAGATTCTATTGCCAAAACTTTATAACACCTTCTAAATTCATATGCTGCACTCAGGCTATAAGTATTTGGCCTTAAAAACCGAAACATTTGAAATTTCATCGCTCCTTCTTTAGCATTAAACAATTTATATTCAAAAGAGATAAATCTTTCTCTTTGCAAGTTTATTATGCTCGATTTGTATATTATGTAACATGTACTCTAAGTAGCATCAATTCTAAAAAGTACGGCATATAATTCTAAAAAAATTCGATTATATCATTGGCGATACAACGGACGAAAGTATCTAACGAGATAACATATATATAGAAGTTTACTAATACTTATCTTAGATCTCTTTGGGAGACTGGACTAATTATAAGACAAGAGTGGTGGAATTTAAACTCTTGAGAAAGTTACTTCATTCTTTTTATTTGATATTTTTATCCCGGAACAAACTGAATAAATTATAGGACCATCTTGTATATACATTTACACATAAACATACTAATTAAGTAAGCCCATCTTATAAAAGAATAGAGAAGTTTTCAATGTCACAATCTTATACCACTTCAACTATACCGTTAAATTTTCATGCCCCTCATGAAACAGGACATACCCAAAGGAATATTGAACATCCGTCGGATACAGGTGGGTCAAATGACAGTGAATATGCTTCATCTATATTGCATTGCATGTTAGCTGGTGGTTTTGGTGGTATAGTGGGTGACTCTACAATGCACTCTTTGGATACTGTAAAAACAAGACAACAAGGCTTCTCAAATAATATTAAGTACAAAAATATGATCCCAGCCTATACAACGATATTAAGAGAGGAAGGATTTTTTAGAGGGCTATATGGTGGTTATTATCCTGCTGTTTTGGGTTCATTTCCGTCAACTGCAGCCTTTTTTGGTACCTATGAATTCACTAAAAGAAAACTTATAAATGATTTGAACTTCAATGAAACCATTTCTTACTTAGTCGCAGGTGTATTAGGTGACTTGGCTTCCAGTATATTTTATGTTCCATCTGAACTATTAAAGACAAGATTACAATTGCAAGGTAGATATAATAATCCATATACAAAAGAAAGTGGTTATAACTATAAGGGCTTATTTGATGCAGTTAGATCTATAACAAAAAATGAAGGGATTTCCACGTTCACATTTGGTTACAAAGAAACTTTATTTAGAGATTTGCCATTTAGTGCCCTTCAATTTGCATTTTACGAAAAATTCAGACAACTCGCTATTTATTATAATAAAGATGATGACCTACCGATTCCTTTGGAGCTTGCAACTGGTGCTGCCGGTGGAGGTTTAGCGGGTATTTTGACTACGCCTTTAGATGTTATTAAAACTCGTATTCAAACTTCTTCTCATGTTACAGAATTATCTAATATCAGAATGAGTAGGGTCAATCAAAATATATTTTCCAAATTACTAAACTCTTCTACACTTGAAGCTTTAGTTGACATATATAAGAAAGAAGGTGTATTAGGTATGTTTTCAGGAGTTGGTCCGAGGTTCATCTGGACTGGAATTCAAAGTTCAATTATGTTACTCTTATACCAAGTTTCCCTTAAAAAGCTAGATTCTATGATGGATGATAACTTTTTAGAAGCCTAATACTGATATTTCACTGTATATATTATATAATCAACACGTTAGATTAGGAAATATTAAATTAGAGTAAATAAATTAGAAATTGATAAATGTAAGTAAGCAAATGGTAGCACATGGAAGAAAAAAATCTGATTTTGCCCAGGATCGAACTGGGGACGTTCTGCGTGTTAAGCAGATGCCATAACCAACTAG
>JAKVQU010000194.1:0-14251 GCA_030462985.1 Schwanniomyces sp. yHRVM31
TTTATGTACGTAATACCCATTTTTGCTACTTTTTTCAGCCTGACATCTCTATCTTTCTCTTTCCAACCCCAAATATTCAAAAAGGTCCATTGGTCCCAACAGCTATGCTCTTACTCAAATCCATTCGAGGCTCGGTCGATCATGTACTCAAAAGAGCTCTCACCTACGTTCACTTTCATTATGCGTACGGATATTACACCCAAATACTATTGATGTTATTTGACAGGGCGTAACCATTAGATAAAAATTCACCAATAGTTAACTCCTTAGATTCCATAATTTCAGTATTATCAGTATGGCTGGAATCCTCAACATTAGTATATATTGATTTAAGCATTGTTTTATCTAGGTTTGATTCCTTAAGTGGAGTCCCATATTTAGCGTAAGTTTAGCGATTCTATTATAACCGAAAGAGCATTGAAGGAAAATATACTTGGAACCATTCCGTTTAGTCACACTATTAACCTATGGGCAATTAAGTAATTGCTAAACCTTCAAGTATAAAATCACTAACTAACCACATTTCAACTTCACAATGGAGGCTACGTGTATGTTTTGGCTGTTATAGCTCTCCCACTACCAAAAATTTCGTCATTATTTTAAGAACCCCCCATGCAGCAATTGTATTAACAACAAATTGTAATTAATGATATTTGTGGTTAAATTATTAGCCGAAATCGATTTCCTTCCTAATCAGCAACGAATGGAATACGTCCTTTATTAAAGATTACTTAGTCCGCTAAAATGATTCTATACAAGCTTAAGTTGTGTAGATAAAGCTACAGAGGTCATTTCGTCATAGTTTAATAAAAGGGTGGAAGGAATTAGAAAAGACATCTGGGTAAGGATATTCAACAAAATATTAGGAACAAATGGAACATAATAGTTCTAGAGGAAACAGTTTCTTTAAAATTTAAAACGTACCAGTTGAAATAGACAAATATGGCAATCCAATATATCCCCTAATATAATATTTGATTAACATATACTGTAGAGTTGATGTGTATTTTTAATAAACACTTATTGCTATAGATTTGCAATCCGCGAGACTTTGCGAACCTAGTAAATTGGTAGTCTCTATCAGGAGTACGAATTAAACCAATAGAATTTCACATCTTTCCTTTAAGCTGACAGTTTCATCTGGATGGAGCGCAATCCTGTAAACATTCAAGTACGTTTGATAATCCTCTTTGCTTAATTTATCAGCAGAAGAGATAATTAGTAAGTGGGATTCACATACTACTATCCAAGAAGGTAAGAGGGGTCGTCAGAATATCCAGCCATCCTTCGAAAATAATCCAAAGAACGGTGAATCATATAATACAATTCATACATTTTGACTCATAATTTTCAAAATTTCAAAATTTGATTCAACATATTTGCAAAACTGCTATTTCAGTTTTAACTTCAGTAATTTGAGTCTTGAGGATTTCTATCAACGAATAGCGATGTAGAATTTTTGTATGGACTTATGCTGGCCTTTACTGCATCCATTTTCGAAATGAATAATAGTATTCTGGTTATCTTTATACTGCTGATCAGATGTATAGTGTCAGTTAGTTTCTCTCGTATTCAGTTTAAGCTACTTTAGTTGTTCTTCATGGTTTAAGTCACATCACTGACATTGTTGGAAGTCCATTGGTACGTATGCCACAGCCATTGATTATTCTTTATATCCATGGCTCAAACTAACTATCTTATGTTTAGACATCAATTGGTATTTTATTTCCACGTTTACTCGTTATTGTGAGTTTTAGGGGCCAACCTTTTAAATGAAGGCTCTGGAAAACGTTTTCAGTAAAATATTTATGACTAACTATCCTTCTACCTTTGGTTATGTGTGGAACATTTTTTTACACTTACAGCTCCTTTTATTATATACTTTTCTTCTTCAAAAGATTCTACAGACAACGCTTAAGGCATTTGAATACGTTTACAATATGGGGACGCAAATTTATCGAACAACTCAGTTTTATTCATATATAATGACTAGACTTATTCTAATATTGCCTTCACTTGAAGTTCAATACATGCTCCTTCAGCTAACTCTGATACACACACACCTGTCCAACATGGAGCATTGGTGCCAATATATTCTTCGTGAATTTTCATTAAAGTATGCATATTTTCCTCTTCAAAGCTTGTATGGTAAGAAGTGAAATGAAATACAGACTTCCAACCATTTTTAACGCCCGCTGCTTGAAGAGACTTATTTACGTTTTCAAATGCACACCTAATTTGCTCTTCAATTGTGCTAGGAAGCTCCATATTTTCATCGAAACCAACATGGCCAGAACAGTACACAATAGTTTTATTTGGTGGAACAATAATACTCTGGGAGAGTCTATAGTCATTTGCAATTTTACCCAATACACCAGGAGGGTTGATGCATTTGAGACCATGGTTTTTATAAAGAGTAGTATTTGTGTTAGTGAAATTCATTTTTTTTGATACTTTTATGAAAGTCGAAACAATTCAACATAATGCCTTGTTTTTGTAGTCGCAACTAGAAATTATTTTCAATCAGTAATTCGCAGTCACTTTCCTCAAATATCCAAAATAGAATTCTTCTCAGAATCTCCGGTTTCCGTTATCTTTCAAAAGCTATCTATTCTTAAAAGTACTAATTAGGAATGAAGAAACACTAGTGAATACTATACTATTTTATGTGATGCTTATCAGTAAGTTTATTAATTCAGCTGTAACTTAGTAAGTTTGCTAGGTATAACTTTTCAATAAGAAATATACTTTAGAGCAATTTACGAAATGAAGAATTATGCTTTCATTTTAAGATATGACTTGAAATGCGGACCCTCCTATTTAATGGATGTAGGATGAGTATCTTTACGTTAAAAGATTTGAACTTTGCGCACTATTGAAAGGAGCAATTTTTTCATGAAGTTTTAGGTAGTTGTTTACTTAAGAGAAGGTTGCTAGCCAATCAAAGGAGAGACTACCATATGGATATCAACAATAATACTGGCAGTATTAGCTTTAGTCCAAGTGAAACGGCAATAAGAATTTTTGCAACCAAAAAATTCCTCTCATTTTTATTGAGCCACCTTTGGGAAAGAAAATATTTTTGGTTGAAATGGGTTATTGAAGCTTCGAAGTGACTGAAGTTTTCACTAAATCCTCCATTCTAGTATAATCATGTACTACTTTGGGGAATAGGTTAGGAATGGTGATGGACTGTTTAGATTAATTACTATATGTTAGTTTAAATAATATTGGACATTGCAAATTAATTCTTCTGCTTATTGGATACGACAAGGTACATTTTGTATATTGTAGACTGCTCAAGTAAATTAAATTAAGCTATATACACGAAATTGATCCATTTATCCTTGGAGAGAATTTTCTTTCAACAATTGAATAAGATGAGCTACTCCTAATTCAGCAGTCCCAATGGATGCATGTATAGGTCGGTTCAGGACTTATAGAAAATTTCATTTAGTAGGTTGTCCGTTACTAGTTTTAGTTATGAGAAAAACATAAATCTTGATTGATCTATCCAAGAAAGTGAAACTACTCGTTTAGCTTATAAATTTCGTTAAATTACTAACAGAAATATTACAGTTGTCATAACATTATTAGACTTTCTAGCAGTGAATTAAACATGCATTAAAAATATATATTACCAAAGAACATAAATCGTGAGATATTTTATGTGCTAGGTTCAATGCTCTTTCCTACTAAATTAATCTTTAACCTTATAAACTTTCGAATAATCATCGTCTTTGTTTTTCTTGATTTCTGGTTTTAAAATTGTAATTGGGTTTACTAAATCTCTTACCCATCCACAGTAAGGCTCAGATGTTACTAAGCCTAAAGCAGCCAAGGCCCCAGGAGACAAGGACTTGAAATAATCTAATGGTGTTTCAAGAAAGATATTCTCTTCTTGCCTCAAAGTACCTTGTGTCATAAACATAATTGATTGCAAACGGTATTCGTCCACTGTGGTATTTGCACTTCCTCCGTGGAAACAAGAAGCTAACATGAAAAAGGCATCACCTTTTTCTAATTCAGCATATATAACGTCATCCTCTGTAGGAGCTCTAAAGTGATCCCATAAATGAGAACCGGGGATAAATCTTGTGGCTCCATTAGCCTTTGTAGTTCTTGAAAGAGCTAAGGCAGTACCAACGGCTGTTTCAGTCCCAAACTCATATTTTTCTTGGTAATGGCGAATATTATGGTGAAGCATATCATCTCTATGCAAATCTTGATCTTTAGCTCCAGGTGCAATGCTGAAAGTAACGCATGCGTTTAGTTGAGGTGGTGAATACGCTCTAACCATCTCTTTCCCTATATAGAAAAGGTTCTCTTTACCAAGAAATCTTTTCGAAACTGCATTAATTAATGGGTGGATCAAAAAATTCTCAGCAGCTGTTTTCGATTTTATCATTGTAGAAGGAACTCTCTTAGTTTCCAGTGGAAAAAATTCGCCTTCCCATTTCTTATCAAAATCAAAATGAGGATAGACTTCCTCCAATATTTTATCGCAAATATCGACATCTAAAAACTCTTTTACAATACAACCACCATAAGACTCCAATTTTAATGCAATTTTCTCTGGAGTCACAGGAGCATCAACAGTTAATTCTTCGACTGTCGGCTTCAAAGACCGGTTATCATCTATCTTAGTCATAGGTTTAAGGTATTCCGAATCACTTTCTTTATGCAACTCAACCTTACTTAATGATGATGATGTATATGGTGTTTCTAATCTTTCTGGCTCATTGGACATTTTATTTCGAGTATTTAATAATTGTTAATGAAATTCAAATACATAAAAATATCTAGACCGTAGATCTCCTAAATATTTATAAATTTATTAATTTTTCGAAACTCTTTCCTTATTTCGTTGATAAGAGATTGATAGTATGATAGGCACCGTTATTGTCTTTTGAAGTTGCTTATACTTCTAAAAGTGTAAATTAAAACCGAGATGCCGGAATATTATTTTTGGGGAAGTTCTTATGAAATATCTCCAAATTTACCGGTATCGGATCGATTGATAAGATTTGACTGACTGAATCTCTATCTGTTTATCTGATTTTCAGAAGGGAAATAAGAATTAGTTTTAGAGAATAACAGCGCTATTGTTCCTCTAATTTCTGATAACTAAGCTAAATATCCCATGTTGAGAGTTGATAAAATTCCTTTTTTAACTATGTTTTGGCAAATTCTCCATATGAACGAGTATTCTTGCTTTGAATATGGATTTAGTATTACCGCTACATTGAAATAAGTGAAAATTTTGAACCTTACTGAATTAGGAATTTTGGAAAAGGTAAACTAAAATCTCGTCTTGAATGACTACGATAAGCAAATTTGCATTAACTTGATAGCACAAATAGATTTGAAGCCCTGATTTCGAGATTTTCAAAATGGCTGCACAATGACTATTTAAGTGATTAAAAGCTCCTCTAAGTTCTCTATTTTACAATTGTGTTTCAATTTAACATTACTACTATGACTGTTACTTCTATTACCACTTCTCTTAGTGACATTAAGATTTTAAGCAAAAGACATGATGATGGTCTTTCATATATTAAAATTCCAAATACAGAAGATACTCGTATTTTGAAAGTTACAAAGGAAGATTTGACTGTTTCGGAACCGGTAACACCTGATAAAATCACTGAGAAGTTGAAGCTTTATGGAGGATGTTTCGTGCGTAATTACCTTCCTAAAGAGGATTGTGAAGCGATATTGAACGATGTTGTTCCTCACATGGACAAATTCAAATCCCCTGATGACGTTGATTGTTTCATTTCTAGTGCTACTGCTCGTGTTAGTGGTACTTGCGTAAAATCTAAGACAGCAGCAAATAAATATTTGGCACATCCTTTAAACCTTTCAGTTTCCAATAACTTTTTGGGAAAAGAGAATGTTTTTAGAATTGGTATGGACCAAGCAGTTACTGGTTATTCTGCAGCGCAGCACAATTCATGCATCACGTTCAGAATCAGGCCAGGCTCCACTGATCAGCCATTGCACAGAGACGATTCATTACACCACAATATTAGAGAACGCAATGATGTTTACAAATTTGGAACTGAAACTGCTGTCGGTACTGTCTTGGGCTTGAAAAAAGCAACTAAAGAAAATGGAGCTACCAGATTTATTCCGGGCTCACATTTATGGGATCATTATCGAAAGCCTACTGAAGAAGAATGTGTTTATGCAGAGTTAGACGTCGGAGACTGCTTTTTCATGCTTGCTTCTTGCTATCACGGAGGCTCTGCCAATACAACAAAAGATGAGGAGCGAATTGTTTGTATTTTATTTATGACTCAAGGTACTTTGAGACAGGAGGAGAATATCTTCCTAGGAACACCTTTAGAATATTTTAGATCTCTTTCTATTGATGCATTGAAGGCATTAGGACTAACTACTAGTCAACCTTTCTGTGGGTGGTACGAAAACGACGACCCAATTTATTATCTCAAGCCCGATGATGAATACAATCACCCTCAGTTTAAGGAGGTTTACTACATTGATGAGTAAGTAATTCCTTTGCCTGATAATTCTAAATACATTGTTTAATTATATAATAATTTACAAGATTTTTATTTATCGCATAATTAACCTCAATAGATTTGTAATTCACCTCTTGATATAAGGCTAATATAGAGCTATAATTTTGTTTAGCTATAGATATTAATTAAGATTTTGGTACTTTCTGGCCAATAATAACGAAGGGATTATGGAAATTTTCTTCATCATAAGTTGATACAGCTACTAACTTTTCACATGTAAATAACAAACAAATAATAATCACAATAAATCATACTACATCTGATATCTAATAGTGTTGCCACACTATAATATTAAAAAAAATCCTTTCTTTGCAACTTTGTTTACCCAACTTTTTTTCGTATAAACTTTAACTACATGCAGGTATCGTTTTTAGTTTCCTAACTTCTTTTTTTCGAAAACTTTTTAATTTTTAGATAGGAAATTGTACAAAACATGCGTAACCGTTAAAGCATGCAGTGATATAAATATATCTAAGTCTCGCATTATAAAGTACTAGTTTGATTTATTTAAACCTAGTTATTCAATTATAAGAAGAAATGGAAAGATCATTAGAAGGTCGTAACGCTATTGTTACAGGAGCATCAAGAGGAATCGGTGCTGGTATTGCACTCGAGCTTGCAAAAAGAGGAGCAAATGTTGTTCTCACTTATCAAAACTCATCTGCTAAAGCAGAGGAATTAGCAAAACAGCTTTCAGAAGAATATGGTGTTAGCACATACCCAATTAGATCTAATGCAGAAGAGTATGACGCACCAACCAAGTTGGTTCAAGAAGTAATGAAACATTTCAAAACCATTGATATATTAGTTAACAATGCTGGTACTGACGATGATGGTTTGATTGTGGACCTAACACCGGAAAGATTCCATCGCCTTCTTCAAATTAATACTGTTTATCCAACAATTTTGGTTAAGGAATGTGTTCCTTTCTTTGGAAGTAAACCTAGAGTAATCAATATGTCAAGTATCTTAGCTAGACTGGCTGTGGCATATGGTACGTCCTACTGTGCATCCAAAGCTGCTTTAGAACAAGTTACTAAGGTTATGGCAATTGAGTTGGGTCAGAAGCATGGGCTAACTGCAAATTGTGTTAATCCTGGTGCTACAGCTACTGATATGTGGTTTAAAACCGACCCAGAAGTTATTAAGGAATTTGAGAGTCAAGTGCAAGCTACACCAGCAGCAGCTAGGATTGGTACCCCTGAAGATATAGCTTTGATTGTTGCATTTTTAGCTCATGAAGATTCTAGATGGTGTACAGGGTCTACGATCTGTGCGAATGGAGGAGCTCAATTTGTATGAATAATAGCAAAATGATTAATTAGGAATAGTTTATATAATGCTGTATGTTTAATACATTATTCGCAAGTATTTCTTCTAAGTGACTCCTGAAATAAATTTGCCTTTTTCTTGATCAAATTCACCCACGTTTCCAAAATGTGTTCATAGTATGAATCAAAAGTCAACATAATGTATGTCGTAATCCATTCCCATTCATAGAAACGACAATAGAGCTCTTATCTCAATCTTCTGCAAGCTATCTATTGATCATGTGACCGACAGTAAACAGCGCATAAAAGTTTTTCAGTTTTTGAGATAACAGATAACGGCCGCTTTGACTTTCCAAAGATTCCAGTGGAGGTATTAAATTTATATCACAAGATATAAAGATTAATTCTTCTTATATTTATCAATCTTTAAAGATCTGAATTTCAAAGCAGCTATGGACTCTGACCGAGTTATTGGAAGATAAATATGAAGCAAATCCTTATACATTTCCTTTGCATAATTTAACCATATCATATTTTTCGGTTTAATCTTATTATTAGCTCTAAAGTCTAATAATATGCTGTCTTTAAGTAATTCAAGTAAACCTTTTAAAGGTGAAGACTTCAAGGGAGGTCATAATTTAGAAATCGTGCAAATGGAAGAGGGAGAAGTATATTCCTTCAAGGAAACTTCCCTAGAGAAGAGATTTAACTTATGGAGTGTTGTTGGTATGGTGTATTCGTCCTTTGCAACCCCGATTGCATTGGGTACATATTTATCTTTAGTGATCGGCGTTGGAGGTTCTCCATATTTTTTCTACAGTTATCTTTTAACATCTGTGATAAACATAATGATTACTTTTTCGGTGGCCGAAATTGCATCTGCATATCCACATACTTCTGCTCAAGTATTTTGGACAGTTAATGCTGCTCCTTACTGGTGTAAGAAGTCTCTCAGTTACTTCTCGGGTATTTTATCTTGTGCGTGCTATATATTTGCCTCTGTTGCTGATGGATTCTTTGCTGCGTGGATCTTACTTGGTTTCGTTCAATTATGTAATCCTGATTATGTTTCAAAAGATTGGCACGCTTATTTAATTTGCCTTGCAACGTGGATCATTTCATTTTTAGTTAATGCTTTTGCAGTAAAAGCTACACCTTATCTTTCATCGTTTTTAAACTACTTGATTAATTTGGGATCTCTCTTTATTTTCATAAGTTTGTTGGTAAGATCTACTCCAAAACAATCTGCTGCTTTTGTTTTTAAGGATATTATTAATGAAACTGGTTGGTCCTCAAATGGAGTTGTGTTTTTCCTTAGTATCTTGCCGGGGGTTTCGTCTGTATCTTTATACGATGGAGCGTGTCATATGACAGATGAAATCCCAAATCCTGAAAAAAATATCCCATTAGTTATTATTTATGGTTACCTTGGTGCTATTTTTTTTGGTGGTGTGGCTATTATTATCTACCTGTTTTGTATAGTAGATGTTAATGCTATGTATGATCCAGTTGGAGGAATGCCAATTATTCAGCTATTTCACGATTCATACAGATCTATGGCTTTGACTTCAATTTCAACCATTCTTATACTATTTGTGTTGTTTTTTGGTGCAACGATTTTACTATACACTTCTACAAGTCGATTAATTATGGCATTTGCTAAACTCAAAGGTTTCCCATTTCCACATATCTTTGGCAAAATTAGTGAAGAACACAAAAGCCCCATCCAAGCCTTAGCCTTAAATTTAGTTGCTTGCTCAGTGATAGGTACTCTTCTATTTGCCTCAAATACTGCTTTGAATGCTGTAATGGGTAGTTACATAGCATGTATGTATTTATCATACTTGATCCCATTTTGTTGCTTGGTATTAAAGAAAGATAGATTTGGTAAAGAGAAGGATCAACGTTTCTTCTCATTGGGAAAATTTGGAAAGCCAATGAATATAATTTGTATCTTGTGGTTCATATTTGCTATCGTATGGCTTTGCATGCCATCATATATACCGGTGACTAAGCAAAGTATGAACTACACGAGTGCAGTATTAGGATGCGTTTTGTTGGTCGGAGTCATCAATTGGTATGCTTACGCTCGGACTAATTTTGAAAGAGTAGATGAAATAAACCTGAATTTGCATAGTTAGATCACATATATTACCTCCATAATCCGTTTTAGCTTTTAAATTTTGCTTTCCTTAATAAATATAATTCAACTTACTAAATAAAGAATTGTCTCAGAACTATTGCATGTAGTGGCGGGAAATGGTTTCCGAAATATATTGCAATGTTCCTTTTTTCTATCGCAGCTTGCTTTAATTTTTGACTTATAACTGATGTCGGAATTATCTTATTTTAGTCATAGAAACTAAAGTACTATAACTGCATAATCCTGGATAAATCATTCATGCCTTCAACTATAATCTCTATTATATTCTTTTGTATCTCAAATGCTGCTGAAAAAAGTATCCAAATTGAACACAGGAGATGGGAGAGAGTATAATTTTTCAACTCGATATTAATATCCTAGCCGTTGAAGTGGCTGTAAAAGAGAGCAGCACGTTTTATGAATCCTTTTGAGAAACAGTCCGTAATCCTAATCAATTAAGAAAAAAAGTTACACTTTCAAATGCAGACCCAAAATGTAGAACAATGGACCAATATTATATAAAAGAGAAATATATCCGTTACATATCGGTACAGTATTTTTTTCGAATTTTCTAAATGCTTCGTTTTCCATCAATAGGAATTCATTGTTCCAACTCACTTGTACTAAAATCATTCATTTACGATATGCACTTCACAATTTTGTATATCTTACTACGTAACTTATGGGATTGAAAATAAGATACGTAGTGCCACTCTGTAACCGACTGTGATTAGTATAATAGAACCACTAGATTATCTCCGTATTCTTCCAGCTTTAACTAATACGATGATATTTTATATTTTATAATTTTTTTATATGTTCCATATTACCCCAGTGATTTCTTTTGGTAATTTGGAAAATAACACAGGCACTGCAAATGAGCTGGTACATTTTATAATTAAAGGGTGCTGAAGAATTATAGCATGAAAATGCGTGCAGCAATATGTAAATATATACCATCGCATGATTCTTGCGTAAAAATGCTGCGATACTTATGTAGAGCACCTATTCTATGTTGCAGTTTATCTTTTTGTCTGGATTTGGTGTAGACTTCAAAATTTCCTTTTGCAAGGTCTCGATCAATGTTTTACAGGTTTGCTTAAGCTACCGTTATTCACATTACATAGATATTAAAAAAGAAGCCTGTAAATATTTTCATAAGTCCACTTCAAAAATAGCATATTATTCATTATAATAAGCGTACAAGAATTTTTTACATTGTTTCGATGCCTACTTATTCTAAGAAATTTTCACATACTCTTAATAGTAGATAGTAATTTGATTAAATGAGTTTCTAGAATATAATATGTTAATGGATAAGCAATCAATTGGTGTAATGTACTTGAACAAGGACTCGTGAACGTTAAAGTGGAATAAATTAAGTTATTAAGTTTACACTAGTACTCTAAAATACTTGGTGATTAAGCATCCTAGTCCACTGATTAGGATAAGAAAAATTTTGAAGTTTGTTTCCTACGTAATATTGGAACCCACTTTATAGATCTGAAATATTCTTTTATGTTCTCTTCACTGTAACTCAATTTGGTATTTTCTAATATAGCGAATCTTTGAAGCAGAATGTAGCTATCAGAAGCAACTTTTAAAATCAGTAATATACCACCGGCGCTAATAAATTTGTAACATAAATGATCATGGTCTTAGTACATTGAGTTTACTAGACCAGCCTGTATTTAAATTCTATACATAGCTCCAAGTTTCTAAAAATTCATCCAATAATTGTGTGTTCAAGTTTAGGAATATGAAAATCAATGCATTTTAGCGCATGAATTAATTTTCTAAAAGCTTGTTTCGAACGTGGTTTATTAGTTGAGGATAAATAATTTAAGTGTCCAGGTTAGCTTACGTTTCTCGTGAAAGTTTACAAATTATCCAGGAGCATCTACAAGGATTGATTATTTTAAAAGTAAGACACGTATAGACTGAAAATTAAATTCAAGAAATATATAAACTACTTACAGATGAAATAATAGTTAATAAGTAAACTAGACTGGAATCTTCCCAATTCAATATGTGGTGTATGATATGATGGTGTTCAAAACGTTGACTTATACACTAAAAAAACCTAGCTTTATAATTTAATATGCTCTTTATATAATATTTAAGATAAGTAAAAAAACTTGAATATACATGAGACAGCAGGGTACTTGTTTCCCTCTTCAAAGAAAATAAGAGCAGTTCTTAAATGATTGTATTTGAATTCTTGCAGCTATCTATTAGTTTTCGAATAGTAAAGTATTCTACATCAGGAAAATAGACCCTCTTATGTTTTTCAACTATTTGCTTTGGCAAATCCAAAGCTCCAGAGCATGACCAGATTCCAAACTCAGACGTTAGTTGCTTATTCGCATCCTTTTTGGATATAGCATCAATATAATCCTCAATTGTACTGCTCAATGACTTATGTGAGATCTTAAAATTAAAAAAAAAGTCTTTAGCAATTCTATTCCAAGTCGTCGTCTCTCCACAGACGTAAATAATCTCATCCCAAGATTTTTTGGTCAAAAATAAGTTGGCTATAGATTTAGCGACATCCCTAGCAGATGTAAAACTAGTGAGTTCATTACCAGTTCCTGGAATGATCAACCTTCCAGTTTCAAAATCAAGGGGAAATATTTCGCTACCATCTTTAATGTATCTATTCGTCCGTGGTATTAAGTAATTCATAAACCAACCAGTGTTTAATAAAGTCCATTCAATGTCATCTTTAGATAATTGACTTAATCTATCCCTAATAGGTTTATGGTTAGGGGCATAAAAGATAGGCTGATCAGGGTAGTCATGAAGATTACTACCATATTCGGACGGAATAAAACGCCTGCATCGTTCAGTATTGAGAATGGCATCAATAATCGCATTGTGCGAGGTTACTGAGTTCATTGTGAGATCTGAAAGCACTGAAACTAATCCGTCACAGTCTTCGATATTATTAGCAATATTTTCAACCGAATTAAAGTTAACAAGCCTTGTTTCTATTTCTTCTGTGTTCTCTAACCATTTTTTTTGACTTCTAGTTAAGACTACCACTTGAATGGACTTATTTAAAAGTTCTTCCGAAACATATCTTGCCAAATCCCCGGAACCAGCAATTGCAATTTTCACCATCATAAATTTAATGATACTACGAAAATAAAGTTACAATACACATTCTTGTAAATCTCTCCCTTATTTGATACTCAATTTAATTGATTTTGGGATTCTATTTTGAACTATTTTGAATTACCTTAACTAAAATAATAGGAAGTTCAATACGAATAATTCATGAAGTAAATTACTCACTACTGCATATTCAAAATGGCAAAATATCGAAATCTTTATCTTTTTCTAATATCTTGTAATTACATAATGTATGAAATTTGGTTGTTCCTTCTATTAAATTTTCTTATTTATAATAAAGTATAAAAAACTTTACGTTCATATAATCATATAATCTAGAATTAGGTTGGCAGCTCCCGCTATATAATAAACAGTTCACACCTGAATGAAAAGTTGCATCTAAGTACATTGGATAGCGAGGACTTATAGTTATTACCTTACTTCTTGTGTTTATTAAAAAGCCCCTAGACATTAAAACTGCTCAAAGTTTCTGCTAGACTTATGCTAATGTATTTTAATGTATTTTATCAATTAAAAAATTGCCAAAGCTTACTAGGAACTAAATCATATTTAATGCTATAAACTGTAGATTTGATTGTAACTCGAAACCCCAATTTCTGTTTTCTATTTCAGTTAATACACCAAAAACCAGTTCGTTCGTTCACTTTGATTGATTATTGTCTATTTACTCCTTTTGTTAAACGAGAACAATAACCAATCTAGTGATATGCAACTATCATATATTTATGGCCATATCAGTGCATATTTTAATACCCAAGTTACCAATATTTATAATAATCCAGTTTTCTAATATTCTGTGAGGTATAATTAAATAGAAAATCTTTATCGATTAGCGTAGTGTTGTAAAACAGGTTCAGCTCAAAATTACAGATGTACTTGTCAAATAAAGCTAGGAGACTAAAGAGAATTGGATGCTGATATATGACAAAAATCAAACAAGCACAAAGTCGTTTCCGTGTGCAGAAGATTATAAATGCTACTTATAGGCTATTTCGAAACTATGATTTGACTATCTGTTGGTGTTCCAGCTTAGGATATGATATCCGGGGATAACACATGACTTGTAAAATGTTGATGTACTGTATATAAACAGTACTGTATATAATCTTAATTATATGGAGAAGATGTTTTCTTTATTTTCGTACTAACTAATT
>JAKVQU010000195.1:0-14184 GCA_030462985.1 Schwanniomyces sp. yHRVM31
AAAGCTCCGCGACGGGGAATTGAACCCCGGTCTACCATGCGACAAACGGTAATTCTAGCCACTAAACTATCACGGATTTGTTGGAAATGTGATTGCACGCTAGCGTTTACCGAAGTAGAAAGTTAGTTCGATTGGAGGGAAAAATGTATCATGAAAAAGTATAGTCAAGATAATAAACTAGTAAGAGAATAAAGCTTTGAGGATAATGAAGAGAATTATGGTTGGCTATTCAGAAATCGTATATAAGGAGCTAAATTGGTAGTTACTCTTGTATACTTCAAAGAATGCATAATATAGCAATAAATTCTATGACTTTATAGACAGGTTTTCTTGAATTTGCTATTATTTCTTTACGAATTTTGTTATATTTCTAAAATATGAATAATTTAGAATTATTGTTTAAAAATTCAAAAATTTAGATTATTTTTAACATCGAATAAGTTATCCAGATAATTATCTATCCCAAAGCTATTTAACAAATATGTAATCATATTAGATAAGGACTAGAGTAATATAATACCTTTCCATTCGTATGATGTAATAATGCGAAACATTTGTTTGAGATCGATAAGCGCATTACCGTTTTTAAATATCCGAGCTAGAGGTTTTTGAAGGCAACTTAATAATTTCAACTATGCCAAGACGGCCAACACTTACGTGTAAAAGATGTAGGGAAAGAAGAGTCCGTTGTGATAAAAAGAAACCTTGTTTATCATGTATAAGACATAAAACTCCTCATTCATGTGTTTATGAAAGTACCGATGAGCTTCATTTCCCAAAGGGAAATTCAACTTATCATATATTTAAAGTTGACCAAAAGAAAGCCACAAAAGATGTTATAGAATCTCGGGGAGTGGATAAGTTTGCTAAGATCAATCAAAATGGGGTAGAATCAGAAGATCCAGGAGAGGAAATAATAGATTTTTATGAACATTTTAATAAACAAAACCCTTCCCAATATATGAACAATGGTCCATTATCTTGGAATTTTGTCGAAGAAATAGAGCCAGCCTTGTGTAAGCTAAAAAAATACATACTTCTGCTCAATTTTATAAACTCTGAAGATGAAATGAAGTTACCAGAGCCTAGTAAAGGTAGCTCCACCTTTAATGCCATAGCGGAAGAACTCACAACATTTGACTCAATTAGGCGAAAGCTTATTTCTAAGCTTCCTGAAAATGATAAAGTATGGGAATCTGTGTCAGATTTCTTTAGATGGATATATCCTTATATGCCTTTTTTTGACCAACGATCGTTTTGCAATGCTCTCTCTAGAATATTGGGAGAAGAACATGAAGATAACCAAAACAATATGATTATATCAAAAAATGATGACTTGGCAATTTTAGGTATTGTTTTATTGATGATCCATTTATCACTGCTATTGAAATCTTTACAAATTAATGACGGCTACCCAGAAACATTGAAAAGTGGTGCATACGCGTTTGAAGCTGCTAGATTGTGTTATAAACACTACCAGCTTAGTGAACAATTAAGTATCCCTGTCTTACAACTCTCGATGACTATCCGTATGTACCAACGGTTTGCACCTGAATTTGGCGAAGGCGTCTATAATGTTACCCCGGGGGTATATATTTCACTTTTATTACAGTCAGCATACTCACTTGGTTTAAATCGAGATCCTATAGATTATCCACCAAGAGAGAGGAATCTAAGAAGAAAGATATGGCGTTATTTATTGTTATTGGATATTAACGAGTCATTTATAAATGGAACTCCATTATTCTCAAATACCCTTTATTATAACACTATTTCATGTTCTCCTGATGAAATTGATGAGAACAGCTCTAATATCCTAAATTTGAATTTAGAAAAATATGTTGTAAAATTTATTCTGAACCTGCTGGTACATTTAGCTCCTCAGATAGAAATGTTGAATATGACTTTGAATTTGAAAGGCGAGACAAAATTAAAAGATTTTTTAAGTTGTTTTAATAACTTGGAAGCAAACTTTTTTACACATTTCATGAGATTAGATGGAATAAACACTCCCCTAAGTGATAGAGACCTGGAAACTGATATATACAACAAATCACATAAGCTAAAGATGATATTAGGGCCAAGTGTTCTCTTTTTGTCTATATATTTACATTTAATGGTATTTTTTGAAAATAAAAATGATCAAAAGCAAATGCTTTACTTTCTATTAAGGATTCAAGAACTCACGTTAGGGAAAATGATGAGTCTTTTGTTTAGTCTCTCTCAAAACTTAAAGGAGATATTAGGTCCTAGTGGTGTTTTGTTAGTGAATTCTTACTTCTACCAATTCGTATATAGATCTGCTGTGGTTAATATAACTGTGCTTTATAGGTTGAAGTTCCATTCGCATAACATTGAACGGATTTATGCATCTTCAAAAGAAAAGAATAGTATATCTGTTTTACTAGAAGAGGGAATCAGCAATCTAAAAGAATGCATACGTTGCACTTTGGATTGTTTAGAAAGCTTAACAGGAAATTATTACAGGAAAATGAAGACAAAAAAAATATTAGATTTATATTTGCGAGTTATCGACAGACATGAATTATATGAACTTAATAGTGGTAGCCAAAAATTGGGGAAAATTTGTTATACGCCAGAGTTTTTGAGTGATTTAAATAATATATACGTCTCAACATTGAGTAGCAGACCAAAGAAAAGTCCATTGAGTGAGATGAGCAGTGATGATTCTGTAACGATAAGTGATTTTGATTTTGATTTTGATTTTTCAAAAGTTGATAAGGCTATAGAAACATTAAGTGGATTGGACAAAGATGTCAGTTTAATGGGAAATTTAGATGAAATATCATTTGATCCATCCACCAATTTTTTGTTCATATAGACTCTAAAGCTATATATATAGTAGTTGTATTTAAGGTGAACACTAAAAACTTTTCCACAACGATACTAAATGACTCACCTTCATATAATTTATATATCTCCAACCATAATGAATACTCTTATGACTTAAAATTTTTTTTTCTATGTTATTTAGTTTATAATTTTGCAATTACTTATCTCGGGTAACTGTACCCTGTATAACAAGTATGCACGAACCCCACATTTTTCAGGTTTCTTTGAAAACCTAACTATCTTAAAGTTGACTTAATTAAATTGAGGATTCAAATAAATATCAGTTAATTAAAATGAATTGCAGGTTAACTAGGAGCTCAATGCCATTGATATGTCTAATATCTTTTGTAGAAGATATTCGTATCCCCTTTCACTTATCTCTACATAGTCGATAAAAAACATTTCGCACCTTATATTGCGGGTACATGTAACCGTCTTCTGTGGACCGCATTCTTTATCGGAAATTCCGTAGTTGAATCATACCAATCTATCAACCAAATTGAGAGTAGCATATTTAAATATGGGGTATAAAAACCAAAGAAGGAATATAAAAGAGGGAAATCCATATAAGCTATTTCTATTTATTGGAAATTTATAATTTAACTATTTAATCTGATATTCAAAAACATCAAGATGAGCTTTTCATCTTCATCAAGAAATGAAAAAGCTGTAAATACCATCGAATGCATTACTAATGTACATTCAGCTACAGATTTAATTGACTATAGCGAAGAAGAAGAAAGAGCCCTCGTTAGGAAACTTGATAGAATAATCCTACCAATAATGTGTTTAGTATATTTCTGTCAATATCTTGATAAACAGACTTTATCTTATACTGCAGTATTTGGCTTGAAAACTGACTTAAAATTAACAGGAAATCAATATTCTTGGCTCACGTCTGCCTTCTATATTGCTCAATTGGTTTCTCAGATTTGGAACTCTTTCGCTTTGAGTAAATTTCCCATCAAAACTGTAACTGGAATTTCAATTTTTGTGTGGGGTGCTCTTTGTATGTGTTTAGCAGCTCCTAAGGATTTTACTGCATTTGTTGCTATCAGAGCCTTATTAGGATTCTTTGAAGGTGCTGTTTCACCCTCATTTGTCATCATCACATCAGTTTATTACAAAAAATCAGAACATCCAATAAGAACTGCTGCATGGGTTTCCTGTAATGCCCTTGCACAAATTGCAGGAAACTTTTTGGTTTATGGAATTGCAAAGAATACTAGCATCGCTATGGCATCATGGAGAGTGACTTTTTTGGTATGTGGTGCTATTACACTTGTTGTAGGTGCTGTCTTCTACTTTTTAATCCCATTCTCACCATCAAATGCATGGTTTTTGAATGAAAGAGAAAGGCATATCGCAGTGAATAGATTATTAGCAGAAAGTGATAGAGGTGAAAAGCAAAACTTCAATTTTCAGCAAATTCTTGACTCTTTTAAGTTTGATTGGATTACTATATCCTCATTCTTTTTTGGTTTCTTAATTACAGCCACCTCTGGACCAATCGTATTTTCATCTTTGTACTTACAAAATATGGGCTATGATAGTTTTGAAGTTGTTAGGTATGGATCACCATCAGGAGCCCTTCAATTTGTCGTTATTTGGATAGGAGCTCTTCTTACATATCTCTTCCCCAAGGAAAGATGCTTCGTTATAATGCTTTTAATTTTGGTGCCTTTAGTTGGTAATATTGTTCTTCTCGCATTACCTTCTTCCAATCATTGGGGTGGTATTGTTGGTGCATGGCTTGGAAGTTGTATAACGAGTTTCATGTGTATTCTTCTTTCATTGAATGCTTCAAACACAAGAGGTAACACTAGAAAGGCTATAGTTAATAATATTTTCTTCATTGGATATTGTTTAGCTGCTATTGTTTATCCACAATGGTGGGACTACAGTAAGGATCCAACTTACAGAGCTGGTTTATCTTGTGATATTGCTTTCTGGGTTCTTCTTGAAGTATTAATTTTAGGTTACAGATTTATGTGTATTCGTGAAAACAAGAAAAGGGATAAGTTACACGATGAAGGTAAAATTCCTGACTATGACCCAACCATCGATTTAACTGATAGAGAAGATTTACACCATAGATATAGTTATTAGGTGTAGGTAATTTATTTCGTGTTTAATATAAATTGATTATTTTAACATTCTTAGACACTACAAAATTCTACTAGCAAATAGAGTAACGTACTATCGTAATTTTGCATATGAAAGATAAACAATTTTTGGACCCTTTTGAAAGACCGTGAAAAGTAGCAAGTGATCAGGTAGCAAATAATATTTCGAAAAGGATACAGAGGATATCGATAAAAAGAACTTAAATATTACATTTAATATTGTCCTTCTAAAGTACAGATTGCATTTATGTTTTATTAGATCGAATGCATAGATATTGAATTTATGACCTTATACGCCTTGCTAGCCTTGCTAACATAAATAGATCGAATCACCCACCCCGAAGTGTGTTTTTATGAAATTTGTAATAAATTATTAGGACAAATCTATTATAATTTAGCTTATAATGCTTGAAGGAAACCAATTCTTTTACTTTCATTGTCATTATAATTTCGAAGGCTGGTCACTATCTTCAAAATCAGAGAATTACCGAGAAATAAACCCTCTCATTTCTTTAATAGAAATAAAACCATATCTTCAAATCCAACGAGAATTGATCTCAGTAAAATCGTAAACATCAAGATCGCCTCGGCCCAATCCTACTACGAAATCTGCATCTGCCTCATCTTCTACAAGCGAGGCCTGGTTAGCCTCTGCATGGAGAGAGATAAATTCCTTCATTGTCATTTTTAAATCTTTCATTTTAAGATGATAGTTTGCAAGTTCCATTGGTGCAGAGCTATTACCTTCTAAGGAGTTACACCCCTTTAATGAATGCAAATTAGAATCTATCCAGACGATTGTCGAATTGACCATATCAAACAAACAGGGTGATGTCATAATAGACTCCAGAATCAAGTCAATTTTCATTTTTACAGTTTTAGCTTCGAATATTTCACCACTTCCTAATTCGTCTCGTAGCATAAACCCAGCAAAGCACTCTTCGAGCTTACTGAAAGGAATCTGAGAATATGATCGTACATCTAAAACAATGTATTGGTAACCCATATCTATTAATTTTTTAATGTTAATATCAATAAACTCTGATGCACCATCTGGTGCCGGTGCATATGTAATATCACCAGAATGTACGACAACATCTTCCAATTTAAGATTTGTGTAGGCAACTATCTTACTCTCAGAGAAGTCTCTATTTATCAACATGGCACTCAAATCGATATCATTTCCAATCCAGTACACAAATAACCTGAGTACTCCCTTTCCTTCATCTGATTCATCATATATGAATGGCATTTGAGACCCTCTAGCGATCGATTTCTTGGTGCTTGAGATGGAAGCCATCTGCATAGGCAACAAAATAGATTCAGCCTCAGATGAAATGAATACTTTAGAGCCAGCCTTTATGTTATTTTTTAATGAAAATTGATTCTTAATTTCTGAGGTGATAATATCTATAATTCTTCCTATAATAGAAGCTTCTTCCTTAGGATCCATCGACAATGAGGGAAGTGGGGGTGCAATAATCGATATTGATTTCGATCCAGCTGTTTGAATAATCCTTTTATGATCAGTTTTATAATCTCTACCTTTAAAATGACCAAAGAGCTGAATTAAGATTTTACAACTGACTTTAGATACAATCTTTGAGAAAATATTCAATATGGCATCTAAATCTTCTTGTGAATCAGCATCACGTACTAACTTATCTAAGGAACGAGCAAATACTGATGGTTTTATCTGTAATTTTTCTGCAGCAACTACCACTTGACGAGCTTTGATTGCCTCACAAACCTCAGTCTCAAATGTTACTACATTAGACTCATTTCTGAATAATTTCGCTATTCTAGCGACCTCTCCCCCAAACTCCCCTACATGTAGAGAATGAAATGCTAGAATCCAAAGTCCTTTGTACGCTTTCACATCTGAAATATTTATCACAGGCTCAAGAGCGGCCACAATTATTCTTCTAGCCTTACGTTTAAGTGACTTAAATCGTATTTTCTCTTTTTCTTTCAAAGACTTATAACCAGAAAGATTAACCATTACACGAAGGATATCAGTAGAGGTTTTAACTAATTCTGTTATCAGTTGACCTTTCTTAACCTGAGCAGCAGCAATACGACTTAATGTTTCTTTGAAAGGTATTTCATCTTTGAAGGAAGCAGTCCAGCAATTATTAATAGCATAATCAACAAAGTCATCTAAAGTTGAAGGAATACTATCTTTTGAAGATAAGATATTGTAATAAAATTCTTTGAGGTCATTAATACCAACAACAGAAAGGACTTTACTAGTGTTCTTATCTTCAAGTTTACCTCGCTTCTCCTTTTCATAAGGGGGCCTCCAATGACCTCTAGAAATATAATGGATTATAGCGTTCACAAAAAGGGTGAAATCATCTGCATCTAATACCTGTTGAGGGAAGTTAGGATAAAATGGCTTGTGCTCTACATGATCACCAACCAGTACCTTCGCCATTTGGAGCCATCTTACGCATTTATCTTTAGCTGCATCTTCAGAGAGCTTAGCCAAATATTTGATTGCATCTATTGTAAATGTAAACCCTATATTGTCCATTTCTTGTATAAACGACATTGCAACTCTATTTATATTCGTTATATCTTGCAGTTCATAGCTGTTCTTTACTGAATCAGGGCTATCATCAAGCAATGCATTCAACTGATTGAATGCTACTATTTCTAGTACTTCTAATGGCATTATTTTGTATTCAGTGAGAATTTTAAAGAAGGGGATCAAATATCTTATTTAATATAAGTTTCCAAATCCAATATCCTACACATAAAGAAGATGACTCTTACAATTTGCTTCTCTTCGATAGTGACTAATAGGTATTATCCTTAAATCTACTCCATCAATCAAGACACCATTGAAATCTGCAGATAATATATACAGTCTACAATATTATGATTTGAACAGGAAATTATTATTGATTAAAAGAGACCAAAACTATATGTGTAGAAGTATTCAATAAATAAGCCTGCCTCATGCTTACCATGATATCCGGAAATTTAAATTGGAGGTGTGTCAAAAAGGTGTAATAGAAGTATCCAATTTATGAGCCGGATACATCAATGACAAATCACTTAACCCTTAAGCAACAAGCAAATAAAGGGTGTGAAGATTAATAAAATCATATTTACTCTTAAATATTGTAACTTAATGAGGATGATAGATTCAATTAAGAATCCATGTAGAAGAAACTAAATATTAAATTGGAAATCTCTAACTCTATAAATAGACTTCAAAGTGCGGGTAACGTTAACCCCAACTTACTTAGTGAGGGATTAATAGATCATTTACAATTATCAGTCATAGATATGAGTCAATTTTTATGTTATTTGAGGTCGCAGCACTATAATAATAGCTTTCTGAGGAAAACAATCAGGGTAACCTCATGCAAATTACCAACCTATCTTGTTCAAAGGTAAATTAATGAAATACATTTCCATAAGCCTCGTCGAATTTAGTAATTTTTAGTGCGTACAATTACTATATAATTGCAGCGAAATACAAATTGAGAAATCAGACCAAATATCCACTATGTGGAACTCATTGTAGTGTTGGGGTGAGAACTATATATTTAAAATGTTTGCCTAATACATCTGTGAAGTAATACTTTTCCCAACTATGGTTGAAATTAATTTCTAGTCTTTAACAGTATATAAAAGCTTTAATAATATCCTTGAAAATATAAGTATCAAAGTAATTAATCTTCAGATCATCAGTTAATCCTTAGGGTAGCTCATAATAGCATTTTGTTGTCTGTCAATTATGATTAATAAGAATCATTAAACCTGGCTAATACTAAAACAATAACGATACCCATTTCTAAAAAATAGGTACTTAATTATATAGCACGCCCACATTTCCCATCAAAATAAAGAGCTCAATATTATTCTATAGTTAATTTAAACAATTGCAATAGTAATCTTAAACTTGTTCATTTTTTTGTTTTTTAAAAGACGTCCAAACACAGAACTTATTTCAAGATATTAGTCAATTTAATACCATTCAGGTTTGTATTTACTTCAATTCAAATACTTCTAATTTTTATATGCTATGCATTTGAAATTCAATAATTATACCATCAGATTTTTTTACGGTGCTTTTGGTGTCTTACGCAGCAATGAAATATAGTAGTTTATACCATGTTATTGGCATTCTTGTTAGTACTCCTCGATAGAACATTATTCATGGAGGGACAGGAATTTATAAATGGGAAGCTTCTATCTGTAGCATGTTTTCATGAAATACACATTAAATCTTTTAAGATGGTGGAGAAATAAATCTTAGAGTTGCAGTCTTATTTATCCTTTTCTAAACAATTTAGAGAATCTACTTTGAGAAAAGATTAGGATTTCGAATTGATTATTAATTATCTCTTTTTTTTGCACTGCTGGTAGGATATTTTATCATAGCTTGCTTAAAACATAGCGATTGATTCATCGCATCCATAGAGAAAATAACAAGTAGTTAATTTTATACAATAGTTTCTTTGTATATATTTGTAAATCAATTCATATTCAATAGAATTTATATTCTTCTATAAAGAATATAAGAATTTAATACATAACGTAAACTAAATGCCATTTTATTAAATATAAGTCGAAGTATAATGTCTTCCTATCATTGTATTTATAATTATTCAAAATCAGTAGTAACCTTAGAAAAGTTACTCTTATAAACTAATCCTTCCTTCATGACAAACTTCAAGTTCTTTTCCGGCTCATCAAGGATTGCAATATCTTCCAATGGGTTCTTATCCAACAATATCATATCAGCAAAGAAGCCCTCTTTTATTTGACCAAGTTGATCTTGAAGTCCATTCATTTCAGCAGGGGTAATTGTAGCAGATAATAGAACATCGTGAGCACTTAAAATCTTTCCTCTGATAAAAAATTCTTGAGTTTGATAACCTCCAAGAGGTCCAAGAAGGTCAGATCCATAACATATTTTAACATTTTGTTCTTTAGCAATTTTAATTGCTTCTAGTCCCTTGTAGAGAACTTGAAGATTCTTGCTCTTTGTGTCTTCACTGAAGAAAGATGAGAACTGCTCAGAGGCCATGATCTTATAAGTTACTAAAGTTGGTGTTAAGTATACGTCATTTTCAGCCATGATCTTTGCTGTTTTCTCATCTAACAAATTACCATGTTCTATACCTTTTACACCGTTTCTAATACAATGCTGAATTGACTCTGGTGTATAGGCATGTGCAGTAACGTATGTGCCATATGATTTCGCTATCCTCACAAGTGCTTGAATTTCATCATCGCAGTATTGGATATTGCTAATCTTATCTGTGGGCGACGCAACACCACCACTACCCATCATCTTAATGAAATCAGCACCTCTTCTTAATTCCTCTCTTGCAGCTTTATAACACTCATCAACTCCATCCGCTACTTTTCCAAGTAAATTCATATGACAAGAGCAGCTGTCGAATGAGCCTTCTGGCAAATCAGCTGGCATAAAATCACCATGACCTCCTGTTTGTGAAATGGCATGGCCCGCAATCACCAATCTAGGGCCATGTATAGAACCATCAGTGATTGCATTTTTAATGTATGCCTCTGTACCTCCACAATCCCGTAATGTGGTAAATCCCCTATCTAACATATCCTTACAAATTTTACCCATCCTCGTGAGAACAGTAGTCTTGGACATAAGCATAGATTTTTCTAAATCTTTTTCTCCTGGCACGCTCAGGACATGAACATGATTGTCAAACAAGCCAGGACACAAGTATTTTCCTTCGCAATCAATTATTTCATGCTCATCGCAGTTACCATCCTTATCGATAACCACGCTGTCTGCCCCATTTTGAATTGGCTCAACAGAAATAGATGTAATTTTTCCATTCTCCGTACACACAATGGCACTTTCGATTATTTTATTATTCAAAACGTCTATAACATTAACATTCTTAAAGCAATACTTCTTTGGGGTAGGAAGAGCCCATGGCTTCATTAATTTTTTGAAGTCCTTGGTCACCCTTTCATTAACGTCAAAATCTATTTTCATTTTAAACTATTCTATAACAGTGTAATAATATTCAGATATACTCTTAAATTATAAAGATAAACTAACTAAAGGAAACTATTTATATATCACCACGATTGCAACACTCAACATTTGATCGGGTACATGTACTCGATGAAAACGGGTACTAGTACCCGTACGTGTTTTGTGAGGTAAACTCTTAGCCAATATCGAAGCGAAATAATATTCATTTACGCTATTACATACCATTGATTTTCATATATAACTTTCTACATCAATTTCTTGAATCCAGTCTAAATCATGTGAAAGATAGTTTACAAAAAAGTCTTCATTCAAATTGAAATCATCTCCTGTAGTTGTATGAGAGTTTCCACTTTTGCTATTAAGGTTAGCAGATGAAATAGCATCAGGAAGTATCATACTGTTCATAGAAGAAAGTTGAAAGTCATTAGCATACAAATTAATATTCATCTCAGGAAAAACAGAAGAATTGTCTATCAAGGTATAGTTCCCTGATGATTGGTCTTCTAGTTCTTCTGATAATTTACTTTCTATTTTCTTGAACCTTGAAAGATTTACTTTAGCACTCGAACACCCTTTTGATAAGGATTCTAGTATTTCTAATCCCATTTTTAAGAAGAGTTTGGTACTTTGAGACTGGTCAATCTTCAAAAATGCAATAACAACAAACAAACTAATATTACAGAAATTGAGATCAGTCGAAGAATATATCCCAAGCTTGCCATCATCCTTCATTGTAGACAAAATTTTGAATATGTGAAATGCAGAGTCAATACAGACTGACGTTAAATAATTAATGAATATTGAAACATTATGATCAAAATCTTGAACTGATTTCTTATGGTTTTCCACTTGGAATAACAAAAATGGCTTTCCAAGATAAATTTTACCTAAATAATAAAACATAGTTAGATGGCAATTACCTCTGTACAAATTTTTATGTGGGTCTAAGGTTTCCACGAGACAGTCCTTCGGTAAACCAGCTTTCCACAAATCAAGCTCATTTGAAATATCTCTTATAGTTTTAGATTCTATTGATAATAGACCGTCTGTTTCTGGTCGATAACCCTGGTTATAAACTAATGCAGATATTTTTCCAAATATATAAATAATTCGTATCATTGCACATTGATTTAAGTAATTGGTAGTGTTATCAAAATGTCTTAAATTTAATAGATCAGAAGGAAGAGAAACAGTAATATCTTCAAACTTTATAGGACTGGGTTTACCAAAGTTCATTCCAAGACGCCTTTCAAGTGTGTAACATGACCACCATATTCTCTTACGGAACTCTTTCCCTTCTTCTCCCTTTTCCTTTGATTCGTCAAATAGATGGAGATTATTAGATATTGCAATTTCTAATGCTAAATACATGTACTTGTACCCAAGATCAATGGAAACAGAAACAATATCAGCTTTCTTTGTTGTCATGTAAACACCAATTAATTGAAGCACCTGAATGCTTGTAACATTATTATTATTTAAGAGTATACCAATAAAGGGTAACATTTTCAAGTAATAGTTATGTCCCGGGTCTTCCCAACTATTTTTTGGTTCGTTTATAGGAATGCCGTCTTCGTTTTGTATATATTCATAGCAAGTAGAGATGGAAAGTATCCCTAAAAGAATCACAACTGTATCCCAATTTCTTTGTAAATATTCCATGTCACCTTCCTTTTTCTTCATTAGTAGTGATTTGATCTGTTCATGAGATCTACGGGGATGAATATAGAAAAAGTTAGTTTCACATATATTAATGAACACATCTACCAACCTTAGCACTATTTCTTCCGACGGTATTATCGACAAAGGCTCTTGTAACATCCACAGCGGAACTGACTTTATTTCTTGCTTTTGCTTTGAATTTACTATACCCATTGATTTGATTTGTCCAGACTCGTAACTTTGACCTTCCTGAGAATCATTATATCGAGTATTCTTTTCAGCTTCTTTATAATTATCAATAAAGCTTATAAAACTTTCATCTGCGGTTGAAGCCATTTTGGAAGTAACATTATTTAGGACAGGAACCAGCCCAGTACTTTTCCGAACAATATTTTGAAACTGTGTCCCTATGGTTGACTCAACTTGGAGATCTAAATTGTCATTTTCATGAGATATTTCTGTTTCCAACTTCTTCTCAATCTTATCAATATTGTTCCGTAAGTCTTCTAGGGCAATTTCAGGATGCATCGCTTGTAATATTCTCTCCAATTTACAAACATATAGTCTTAACCTAGGATATTTTTCACTAAATTCAGTTAGTATGGGCTAATGGTTCTCTTATAATAATTTACTCACTTTATATCCAGTATTTCTATAGAATCATTCAATCTTGTCGATATTTTACATTCAACTTTACGACGACTACATTTTTCACATGGATACCCACCAACACATTTTGTTCGTTGTTTACGACATCGATCACACCTATTAAATGTTAGAATCAATAAAACAAATGTTTCATAAAGTTAACATACGCCACAACTGCTCTTTTTCTCAGTCCTAATGGGACCTTGTTCCGTATTCTAGTTACCTTTTTAGAGTCTTCTACCATATTACCACTAAGGTATTTTTGTTAATCCAAAATTATGTTCTTAGATATTCAGATCGGGAATACCCCAAGAAACTCCGTAATACCTCAGAAATCAGAAATATTTTCAAACTTCCGGTCCACTGTCAGAAAACGATTTCCGTTCTGATGTCTTTTCGACCTGCAAAACGATGCTGCCGATAAGAAAATTTATATGAAGACAATGCCATATCGTATAGGATGATAACTAGGAACAAGGCATCATAGAGGGCTAGAATCCAGTGTGATGATATAACCAATTCTATCTAAAGTGCTTTCGAAGAGTCGAGTTGTTTGGGAATGCAGCTCTAAGAGGGAGTAAATTCCATCTAAAGCTAAATATTGGCGAGAGACCGATAGCGAACAAGTACAGTAATAGAAAGATGAAAAGAACTTTGAAAAGAGAGTGAAAACTCAAATGATTGTATTATTATTAAGAAACTTTTGCGCTTTAGAATCTTGCTTAATTTCACATTTTGCAATAAATGGCCTAAGTTGCAAAGATTGAAAAAGGTGGAAAGAAATACTAAGTTATATGATAAGATATTAAAAATATGCGCAAACCCGGAATCGAACCGGGGGCCCAACGATGGCAACGTTGGATTTTACCACTAAACCATTTGCGCTTT
>JAKVQU010000196.1:0-13851 GCA_030462985.1 Schwanniomyces sp. yHRVM31
GTATTTAAGTATGTGATGCATTTTCGTATTCGATTTTAGAGCGATTCGTTTATAAATAAACGTTATTGTTTATTTTCTTTTTATTGTTGTTGTTGATTGTTTTAATTAATTATTTTTTAATGGATATTGAAAGCATGTATATTTTTAAATTTAGTTAATTTTTAAAAACTTGGCCAGTATTATTTTCTTGACTTTCTGTATTTAATTTAGTTTTAAATGTTAACTTTCTTAAAGTCTTATATTTATAATCTTACAGCAACCCCGTTATCTTTTTGATTTCAATTTTATAATTAACTAAGATTATAATCAGAAAAGAATTTTATTGCTTCAATCACTACTTGTATTTTTCCTTTCTGTAAGATAGCTGTCACCCATGATAATTGTAGGATAATAATTTGAGAAGTGCTCCACATTTCTATATCTCATCTTTACATTCTCATAAACCATTTCATAAGAAAAACTACCAGTAGACAATAGCTCCAGTATTCTATATTTAATATCAGCATTATAGAAAGAAACCAAAAGACCTTGATACTTTATTGTACCTTTTATAAATTATTGGAAGAACAATATTTGCTAAATTCTATGTTGATAGTTTAGTTCTAATCTTATGATAGAGATAAGATAAAAATATAATATCAGGAACTTGGACTTCTACAAGATGAAATCATTATCAATAACGCAATATTTAACATAAATTCACCTTATTTCTGAAGTTTGTGAATTATACTTTCGACACCAAATAAGTTCTGCTGGTAGTTCTCTTTTTTAAACATTCCTTATCCATTAATCAAAGTAATAATTGTTTTATTTGCTAATCTAATTTTAAGTTACTTTCTCATAACTTGCTTTTACTTAAATACTGATTGAGCAACTCATACACCTTCATTCCTGAACCATAACTTAATTCGTACCCCATACCAGCAGCACCGTAGTTATTAATAATAACATTACTTTGATGATTTTCTAAGTCGATTCTTAAGCCACCCTTTCTGGCTGGACGGAAACCTACATTGATACGAACAATATCAAAGTATTGTTTACCATTTTGATCAATTTTCATTAGCTCTGGAAATAATCTTGTTCCTCTTTCAATAATTCCCTTTGTATCATCTTCTCTGATGCCAGGAAAGAAGTTATTTTCCTGCTTCGTTCCTCCTAAGATATAGCCACCATTTAATGGTCTTGGAATAACGAATGTCCAATCTCCGTCTTTCAGTTGATGGGTAATAGTAGCATTTTTATATGGGTTTTCTGGTGGTGGGTTAATCATAAGTGTTTGTCCTCTAATTGGAAAGCAGTCTTCGTCATATCCTCCATTATACTTGAGACCCTTTCCTGAACAATTGATAATGATTGGACTTCCTGGTATATAGAAATTGACCTGCTTCAAAGAATCCAATCTATATTTCAAAAATTTTACATCATACTCAAACTTAAGCTTCCTTTGTAAATATTGGAGGTAATATGGTGCATTCAAAACCCATGTCTTATACCTGGTTCCCATAACTGCTCCACTTGGAAGGTCTTTTTTGTCTAAAATCTTAAATTCTTCCATATCCTCTGAATATCCTTCTGCAATACGCTTGTAATACTCATCAGGGGCTTCAAAGTATTCTAACCCATCTACCCACTTAATGGACGATTCTGGGTTTGTCTGTGCAACTTCTCTAAAGTGATCTTGTGTAATTCTGGTTATCTTGTAAGCAAATTTTTCTACTTCATTTTTACTTGGAAATGGTCTAAAATGTGCACCAGCCCATGGAGATGTGTATTCTGTATTGTAGATGTAATCATCTGGCAAATGGGCTGCAATAACCGTGATATTTGTAGAATTTAATGAATGCTCTTTAATGGCTAATGCCGTGGATAATCCCATTACTCCAGCTCCCACAATTACAATTTCAGTAGAACTCATTAACCTCTATTACTCTAGTTTCTTATATCAGCAATTTAGCAGGAGTAACGTGCAATTTACCTCAGCTTATCTTCTTGTCTTGTTCCTAACTTAATTTGCTCTAAATTTTCAACCAATTAAGCTAAAATGTTAGAAATTTGCCATTGTGATATTCTTGCTTATATATATTCATTGGGTACATACTATTATATTAATTAGCTCTTATAACTGTGTAGTTAACTGTGTCTAATTTTAGTCTCAGCTTATCCAATCATTTTCAAATATCAAATATTAAAAAAGTGCACCTATTAATAAGTGATAAAAGCTCCGAGTTTTTAAAACAATTATAACCGACTTATATCATGCTGTTGGAACCCAAGAAGTCTCAGGAAGCCACAGAACACGATAATAAAGCTCAAAACTCCGAAAACAGTGGAGTTACGGAGCAGAAACTACTAGATGAAAGTGGAAAAATATCTGAAAAATCTGAAACCATGAACAAAGCCGATACAAATCCTAGCTTAAAGGAACAGGAGATACTGATACAGAGTCTTGAAGGACAAGAGATTCTGGAAATCCAGGAAAAAGTTGATAAGACGGAAACCAGAAGTGTGGGTAGTAAGTACAGACGATATGACACTCCATTGGGAACAAGTTCGACATCAAATGAACACCAAAACTCCAGAGAGCATAAAAGACAAGATAGACACGACGGAAATATAGATGAGAATACGTGGCTCTTTCTGGAAGAGTCATTTGTGAAATATTCGCCTAGCAGAAAGCAATTGACAATTGCTCAAGAGTTGAAAACGAGAGAAGCGATCCATGATTTCCTAATCAGATTAGGAACTGGATTAAAACTTGATGGAAGAACTATTCTCGCCGCTACCATATATCTTAACCGATTTTACATGCGTATGCCCATCACTACGTCCAAATATTTCGTTGCATGTGCAGCTATTTCAATAGCTTGTAAGTTGAACGACAATTATCGCCAACCTGATATGATAGCATTAGCTGGCTGTAAGATTAAGAACCCACATAAGACTATTGATAGTCAAAGTAGTTTATTTTGGCAGTGGAGAGATCAGTTATTGTTCAGAGAAGAGCTCATTCTAAAAAATCTAAATTTCGAGTTGAATGTTGAGCTTCCTTATTCCATCAGAGACGAAATGTTAGCCTCCGAATGTGAGTCTAATGAATGGTTCCATGACAAGAAGACAGATGCCTTGAAACATGCGGTTTCTTTGATTGAGATACTTTCTTCGCTTCCTATTCTTGTGGCCTACGATATCTATACTTTCTTTGGTGCTGTGCTTGTTGCTGTGTTAGAAGATGCAAAGAAGAACTTTGGGTCCGAAAACGTTATTCTTCCAAAGCTGTATTTGACTAAAATGCTAAAGTCTGATGTTCGCAGATGCTACAAGTGCTACCGCTATATATTAAAATTATTGGAGTTTTGTAATAATGATGATCCCCAGCTTCTCAGTCATAGAAACGCTGCTAAGAGAGTCCCTGTAATTGACGAAGCTACGTTTGCTGCCATAGCTAACGAGTAGTTTTTATAATAATATCGCTACATTATATAGTGTTCCAAATTAAGTAGTGCCGAGCTCACCGATTTGGAATTTTTTGCATCCACAAACACATATCCAGTTATTTTATTTAGTTTAGTACTTCTTTTTAATAACTTATATTGGATAATTACCATGACTTCACTGTTAGAAGTAAATATGAATACGTTGACAGTCTCTGACATCAATGGTGATAGTATTGGCGCTAATGAGCTGTTTTTGGTTGCGAATGATAACTCGTCAGATAGCAATTCTGAAGATTCATTACGATTGGAAGCTGGCATTTTCGAAAACCCTGACCATGATGACCAATATGATATCACTATTATTGCAAGAGACATCTCAAGTCTCTTTAAACAAAATAACTTTTTCGGAATTCTTACTCTTGTGCCCACACTCCACAAGTTCCATGTTCTACCTTCTTCGATGCGGATAATTATAGCACTCACATTATTCATACTTGGAAGAGTTGGTGGTGCTCTACGGGAAGTCTCTTTGGTCATAGAAACGGAAAATGATCCAGCTGACAGAGAAAGGTATATACAGTGCTTGGTTTGCTTCTTCCAGCAATTAGAAATGCCTGAGAGAGCATATGCGTGTTTTGAAGAGATTATTGATATAGCCAAAGCAGAGCAGATAATCAGCAAAGATGACAGGGTAAAAGTGAAGGTATTGGAAGAAAAGATAAAGAACTACAAATTGCAGTTAAGTGAATGTCTTTCTATAAAACCTAAAACGTAATTATTACCTTTTTTTTACATGAATAATCCAATTTCTGGAATATTTTACTAACAAAATAGTGGCTATCTTGTATGCATGGAGGCCATGAAACTAGATGAGCAAGCTCAACAATATTTAGATAGTAATGGGAATTTAGATCACTATTCTCTTGGACGATTGTGTATTGGTACAAAAACACAAATTGACGATGCTTTGGCAGTGTTGCAATCCTGGAATAAAATGTCATTGATAAAAGGCAGAAGAAATCCAATACAACTTATTGTCAATGAGATAATGAAGCTTGCCCCACTCTATCTTTATCAAATATTAAAAGAATATGAAAGTTTAATTCGCAAATACTTAGCGTATGAATTTCAAGCAATCACTGGGATCGACTGCAATGGAGAAGTTGAACTGATGTTGATCACTTTAGAAGACTATTCGACTATATTTCCAAACGCAGCCATTTCGACCTATGTGATGGTAATAAACCACAAGGTTGTACTTGGCTATTTACAATTTTTGGACCATAATTATCTTAATGCAATAACTCATTTTGAATGGGTGCTAAATTTCTTTGACGCAAAATTAAAGAGATTTAGTCCTATAAAAGAAAAGACTACTTCATTGAGTTCTGTCACTCAAAGTGTTGTAACAGTTTTATTATGTCGTTGCTACGATTTTGGAGGAATTCCATGTGATAATAAGCGATTAAATGAGTTATTTCTCTCGTTCGTTAATGCTACCAGAATTCGCTCTAAATCTGAATCTCTGTGTGGAAGCCTTTCGATTTATTTTATCTCTTTCGGGCTTTTGCACGAATTTGGAGCTATTAATGAAGCTTCGAAAGTTGTAATCGAAAATGATCATCATGAAGTTGTTACAATCGCATACAGACTAGAACAAAATAATCTTGAAGAAATGGTACGCAAATATATACTTGCTGTTACTAATAAGGCACATGATGATCCCAGCACCAATATTCTCTATGATAGAATCATTTGGGGGATTTTACTATGTGGTGGGATCCATTTAAAAACTCTCTGGTTTTTCATCCTTGTGAAGAATTACTTCTTTGTTGAAGCTGATTTTGGTCCATTGCACATTTTCCCCGATCTAGGCTACAAAACATTTGCGACAGATGACATTCTTAGTCAATACGAAAATGCCTGGGAGCTTATTGATAAGGTTTATAACTTATACACCACGCTATCAACGGCTGAGAAAAGCACTATTTGGGACCCAGAAAATGGGAACCTATTTCTCACACCACAGATATTTGATGCTGGTGATAAGCTATTACTTACAGATCTGTTTTATGACGAAAATCTCCGCAATACGTCACCAAGCTTTATCTTGGATTCGCAATATCAGATAAGACAGAAGCTTAAAGGTCATATAAAACTACAAGGAAGAATCATTTCCGACAGAATTGAACTCAGTAAGGATCTCATAAGTCTCTGGTATAATACCTATGAAGAATGCCATGGATCTGTTCCTTCTATCGTAGCTGATTTCTTAATAGACGATTAGATCTTTTGGAACCAGGAGATAATCGTGATGTTGTACTGTATATAGTCCTATTTAGTCCTCCATCATTTATAATCAATTTCCATATTTCCGTAATCTTTGACTAACTATTAATGTAAATCGTTTTAGAATAAAGCTAGAGAAACTATGGATGTTAGCAATAGAAGTAGTATGGAAGAGGATTCGTTGCTATATAGGGCTTTGGAAGAATTAGCAGAAATGGAGATGAGAAATGCTCAAAGAAAGAGAGATCTTGCCAGAGGCAACTACTATGCGAAGATAGTATATGTGTTCGGAGTTTTTCCTTTACCTGTTGTCAATTATGGATTATTATTCAGACATTTGACGTTAAATAACATATTATTGGTGCTAAATTTGATTTTTGAGTGGACATATAACGTGTTTATCTCGTCATTTAAGATAGTATTGCGGATATATGCCATCATGTTCCATTTGCGTTTCATGAACCATGTCATGAGCTTGATGATGAATTCAGATAGCTTTTTTGGAGAATTATTGACTTTTTGCTTCAAATCATTTGATTCTTTGAATCTCAGACGTAACATTATACTTGAGAACAACGATAGCATTTTTTATATTTTTGAATCAGAGGAGGGAGAGAATATATCCACATTGGAGGCATTTAAAGAGATATTTCTCAACTTTATATCTATACAGATTATTTGGCAGCGACTGGAACAGGTTGATGAAGAGGGGAATTCCAAAGTGTTGTTTGAGGGACCAAAAATGGACTCTCTTATATTCCGTTTTTCAGAGATATTACTGGAAAATTACAGTCCTAGTGAATCCTTGTGGTACATGGAAATTCTAGCAGTTATTATATTTATTGTCTATGCTATTTATTTGTTCGTATTATCCAGTATGTCAACGCAGAACATGTACCTTTCAATCATGAAAAAATGGGATCTCACTCAACTCAAAGCAATCTTCACAGCGATTTGGCCATTTCCTGGAAACATGTTTTAAAACATTCATTTTTGACATTAAATATCAATAAATATCTCCTATATATGATCATTTGTTGAATTTAATGTTCTTTGCATTTCTTATTTGATTAGCTTATGCATACAGTCCAGCCTTTGCCAAGTGCTAGTCCAATTTAAGCAAAGATATTTCCATGATTCTTATATTATTACCATACAGAACCTGGAGTCTCTATTGGAACATTGAAAGTATTTCTTCAAACTATCTTTCTATTTTCATATTCAGGATATTTCATACTACAAGCTAGGAAATGATATACCAGTGATATGTGTTCATTATACCCAATGTCAGGTCCAAAATCATTCGCTTCGAATGCTGAAAATGGTATCCTTTTTAATATTTTGCAATAGGTATGAATAGACAAATTAACAGAAAATTAAAAAGTAGGTGTTGCTCTGAGTGACCAGATAAAATGTCATGATATGTTGGATTGAAATTGGCTACTCATCATTAAATTCAAGAATTTCTTGTAAAATTGATGACAATAATTTAAATCTCCAGATAATATTATAACTGAAATGGCAATAATATAGAATATGATATGGAAATTTAAGAAGTTAGAAAAGTCCTGAATTAGAAAAGTCCTGAATTCTTGTTTCAAAAGAGATCTTGCTTTTTGCATATAGATACGAAAGCTACCGCCCCATGAGGCGATAGGAAATAGGAAAATATCATCTTAGAGACAACGGCATAAAAGTTTTTACTATATTATTCGAAGCAACCGGATTGAAGTCTTTGTATCAACCAGAAAGAAATCTATTCTTTTATTTTTCCAGAGTTAAATAAGAAAGTGCTAATTTTTTTTTTAAATATTGGTATAAGATTACAATAATTTGTTTCTAAGTGAACAGAAAGAGGTTTTAAATTTTCATAGCTTTCCATATAATCATAGTTTCTTCTATATTAAAATGACCACTTTAAAACAGGAAATGCTAACAAATCAAAAAAGCCCACAACTTAGATAAGATAAGGCATTCGATGTCTGATAAGGGTAACACGTGATTATATTTTCTACCCAACTTTGATACTCCTAGAAAAACCTGGGTTTTGATGGGAACATAGATAGATAGGAGAAAGTAGTACAATTTTTAAGTCTTTTATTGTAATAATATTGATTATATACTTAAATTTGTAATATTAATTAATTTCGCATCTAAATGCTATTTTTTGCAAAGATTATATAGAGATTCTTTACAGAAGTTCTTATTCTTTTCAAGTACTCTTAAACAGTGTATTATTTCTTGATGAGTTAATCATTTGAGCCTTTATTTCTGAATTCTTTAGTGTTCTCAATCAATAGCCATTCTCTTTTGAACAATTTTTAATAGTTATTTTCATTCTGTAGTCGTTCATTTGAAACAAATGATCATAACTTCCAAGATAGGATAATATAGATATATTTTTTTTGATATTCCTTGTAATTCTTTAAGAAGAGTCATCGTATCGATCCTTCAGGTAAAATATTTATCTGATAATCATAATATTATATTGAATTGAATTTTATATACAAAAAAGATTGAAAGTAATTATTTTACTTATTTCTCTTGAAAATTGAAAAGATAGAACCTTTTCTAAATCTGAACAACCAATACAATGCTAATACAAATAAAAGGTTGAAGACGATATAAACACAGAAAAATCCAACATTTCTCCATCTGTCGGAGAATTTTGCACCCACAGAGCTCAAATATTCATCAGCAACACTATAAGTACAATATCCACACTCTTTAGTTGCCAGAGGATCTGACAAGTATCCCCCTCTAGCTTTAACGAAATCCCCTGCAAATTCCTGACATGTTTGTCCTGATGGTGGATTAAAATAAGCAAGCTCAACATCACTGCAATGGACTGTTCTTCCATGCAAAAAGGCAGTTATCAAATTTTGAATAAAGTAAGTATATGGACTGACTTTATTCATAAAAGTCCAGAATCCAGGCATCAATCTCACTGGTTGAACGACACCACTAAATGCAACCACAAATGTGTAAAAGAATGAAGTTAAAACAGCAGCAGATTCCAAATCTGGTGCTATGTAAAGAATTAACAAACCAAAAGTTACAACAAAACCTTGCAAAAATATACCTTGAGTCAAGTAAAAGATTCCTGAATGTGGCCCTGAAGTATCAGCTTGAGTTGGGAAATACAATGATACAAACATGATTGTAGACCCAAATATTAAATAAGGTAATTCATTAATACATTGTGCAATAACCATTAACGACCAGTGATATGTGTTTGATAATTTTTCTCTTCCTTCAAATAAATCACGGCCCTTGATAGCATGCTCTTGAATTTGATTAATAACTGGAGCAGAAACAACCACAGCTAAGAATCCAGCAAACATACCATTCTGCATACCAGTAAGAGTATGCTTTAAGCCAAAGAATGTGAATCCAATAAATAAACCAGCCATGGTCATAAGCATAATCTTAGACATGATATATTCTGGATTTCTCCAGAATGTAAGAGCATTTCTACGAACAACCACAATAAATTGATACCAGTAAGGAACAGCATAAGTAGATCTCATTTGCTTCAATTCCTTTGCATCAAACTCGTCATTAACCTGTTTAGATAACTCTTCAATTAGCCTATCACGTTCTTTATCAGATGCCTTTTTCTCATCCGAATTGCACCAAGTCTCAAACCAATCTTGAGTTACTGAAGCAGTTGCACCAGCACCAATGGCTTCCAAAATATATTCAGCAGGATTTTCGTGGTCATCACATTTCCTTGCTCCATTTCTCTCGAAATAATCAACAATAACACTAGAATGGTTACCAATTTCACCAAAATACACTGTTTGACCACCTTTTTTCAAAAGTAATAATCTGTCGAATTCTTCAAACAAAGTTGCTGAAGGCTGGTGAATAGTACATAAAATAGATTGACCAGCATTAGATAACTCACGTAACAACTTAACAACTGCCCAAGCAGATTGGGAATCCAAACCTGATGTTGGCTCATCTAAGAATAGTAATAAAGATGGTTTCGCAACCAATTCAACACCGATAGATAATTTCTTCTTTTGCTCAACATTAAGACCATCTCCTGTCTTACCTACTAAGGCATCAGCATATTCTTCCATATCTAAAGCTTTAATGATTTTTTCGACATAATCCAATTTTTCAGCATCATCAGCATCATTAATTCTTCTTAACCTGGCAGAAAAAATCAATGATTCTCTCACGGTTAACAGTTAAACATGGACATCTTGTTGCTGGACGTAACCTGTACGACGTCTAAATGATAAATCTAATGGCTTACCATTAACCAACATATCACCAGTTACAACACCAACGTCAATACGTTGAGCTAACGTATTAAGCAAGGTAGTCTTACCAGCACCAGATTCACCCATTAAAGCTGTCAAAGTACCAGGAATACAATATCCGGAGACATCATCTAATAACTTACGATCATCGCCATCATATTTAACAACATAATTGACATCCTTCCACACAAAAACATCTCTAGACTTCAAATTATTAAAAATTTTAAGCTTATCTTCTGAATTTGCATTGTTCACTTTCTCAAGCGTATTAGAAGATGAAGAACTAGTTTCAAGGTCTCCAGTGGACATGCTTCTATCTTGAGGTAAAACAATAGAATCTGGTACCTTTCCTCTCAAAAACAAGAGCTTATCACCGCCACCAGTAATTGGTCTAATATATTCGACACCAAGAGCCTTCACAAAGGTAAAGAAAACTAAGAAACCTATCAAGATACCCAAGTTTCTCCAAACATGGGAGAACCTATAAGTGAATGCTACTTCCAAGTATTTATCACCAGAAACCCAACTTTGACCTGGAACTGAACCTTTGAATGCACAAACCTGATTACCTTGACTTAAGTTGGTGTACCCTGGTCCACTAGGTGTCAAATAGATACCATCACACTCCATCTTACGGCCATGAAATTCACTAGAAATAACTGCTTCAAAAGCATATAAAACAGGATTTATATACGAAATCCACTTAAACCAAGGGTGCATTGATGGTCTTTGAATCATATAAGACGAGTACATAAGAGATGCCAATACTAAAACACCAGCAATTGCATTTGCACCAGAAATTGTCTTGTTTAATGAAGCCACGGCTTCAAATAATCCAGCCATAGTCATCGAAAGGAGGAAGACAAACAAGACACAGATAAAAAACTTACCAGCATCAACAGCCAAGTTTGCTAAGAAGTAGATAATTACCACGAAAACAAATGTAACCACCAACTTCACTGGAATAGAAGTTATAACGCTAGCTAAAGCGTCAGCAGAAGGATGATACATGGAATAATTTTTCTGCTTCATTAAAATGGTTCTACTACTAAATGAAGCCGAAACTTCCGCTAAACCCATTAAGGAAACGTACAATGCTGTGAAAAAGATAACACCTCCTCTCGAGAAAGCTCCACTAACAGAGTCTGGTGTCTTATAATAAAGTGAACCCGCAATAAGACCCTGACTAATAGCAGCTACATGCTGGGTTATTGTATAGGCTTTATCACCCCAAAGTCTTTGGAAACCTCTCACAGTACATAACTTTAACTGTTGGATGTAATTGATGGTAAATTTGGAATTTGTTCTCAGATACTTCATTTTCTCTTGCTTAATAGAATCGTAATAACGTTGACGGGTTTCGTCTTCGTTAATTGAATCGTTATATTCTTGTATTTCTTGTTGTAAGGCTCTAAATTGTTCAGATTTTAACCAGTAATCTTCGAACTCTTCTGCCGTCTTAGGTACTTTATTTTCCATTCCTGGTTTAGCATATCTACCAATAGGATCAGTTACAGCTGTTAAAAACTCGGCTGTGGATTGTCTTGGAGGACAAGTATATCCCATATCCTCAAAGTACTGCTTAGCTTCCATTACTGGTCCGAAGTACACTTGTCTACCTTTGTATAAAACCGTTACCTTGTCAAATGTATCGTAGATGTTTTCACTTGCCTGGTAAATTGCTACAAAGGCAGTATTTTTCAATAAGTTAGTAGATGTTCTAATTGCTTGAGCATACTCCAAAGCAGTAGAAGCATCCAAACCTCTTGTAGCATTATCCCAACAGTAAATTGAACCACGACAAGCCAACGCTTCTGCAATTGAAACTCTCTTACGTTCACCACCAGAGATTCCTCTGACAAAGTCATTACCCACCTTTGTATGATAAGCATGTCTGAGACCGAATACAGTAGCCAATATCTCTTTTAAAGCATCAATGAATTTTTCTCTGCTAACATCATTAACTCTTAATTCTGGAGTTTTACAAGCAATTGCAAATTTCAAAGTCTGTTCAACAGTCAAATGTGGAAAATGAACGTCCAATTCAGGAACGTATACTAAATCGTTCTTAAAGTTCTTTAACATTTCTTTCTGTGTAATACCATCGTATCTGACATCACCATCTACTCCTGTGAATAAATCCAAATCGGTACCACCAAGAGCCTTTAAAAGCGACGAACAACCAGCACCAGGTCTTCCTAATACCAAGACCATTTCTCCACTTCTAGCATAACCATTAACGTTCTTAATGATCTTTCTATCTTCAATCTTCCGTTTTGTGAGACCTCTTTGAATTGCACCAATTGGCCCTTTCATTAAATCATAAACTGTCACAGCAAGCGAGAATGACTCGTCTACTCCGTAAACTGTTAAATCTTTGAAGCTAACACCTGATTTCCTCAATTTGATGCCCTGACTCTTAGAAGTTTAAATAAAGCTCAGTAAAATCTTGTGTAAATCAAAATTGTTAGGGTCTATTTCAAGTTTACCATCTCGAGTGGTTCTTTTAGACATTTCATGAGACAATGATTCGAGTCGTTCCAATATATCTGAGTGTCCACTGGTAAGAGAACGCACTAATTCCAATCTCTCGTTATGCTCTCTAGCTTCTTGGTCCGCAGCATAGTATTCATTGACACTACTGGACGCTGTTGTGACCTCGTTACCATTAGATATCGAACCAGTAGTCATAATCAATGTCTTTATAATAGAAACCACCAATTTAATATACTGATATGACTATCTCTTATATATTAGGTTCGTAACGTTAATATTGCAGAGACGGCTTTAACATGCGATGATGAAAATAGATAGGCGGAATTAAAGAGGAGATAAATTTGGGCTGGAGTATATGCTTGCCGTTTTAGGCTTTCTCCAGTAAAAAAATCCGAATTCGATTACTAAGTTGCCACCCAAAACACGAGACTCCACCTTAATTCTATCTGTACTGAGCCGAGCTAAAACTGTATATATTCGGTGTTACCCTAAATAGGAATATTACCGAGAACATCACCTGTGCGAAAAGCGAGGGCCAGTTGCTCTATCTTATTATTGTTTGTCTGGTGGAGAATAAACACCGTTGGCATTTTCTTTTTCACTTGCATAGTTGTAACTATTTTATAGTAGGACTAGATTTTGGTAGGGAATTAGAGTCAATTAAATATAACGTCAATTGGATAATTGGTAGCAAGAAGTGTTTGCTGTGTAGTCTTCTTGTTATCAATTCATCATGACTCGTTCCAATGCATTAGTGCAGTTATTACATAAGCGGGATGGCAAAGGAGGAGACAAACCTTGTATTTTAAATCCTACACAAAAAGTTTTTTTAGATTCTTTTGATAATTCCACTTATGTATGCAGATGCTTCTATTTGCCCCAAAATAAACCTTGCATTGAGGATGAACTAATCCTATACGAATAGATTTCTTCTTTATAGAAATTTGATCTAATATGTAATAATGGGTCTGAACTATGATCTACGATCTCATATCTTTATATATAGTAATGGGGATGATAATTAGACCATGAACGTATTGGTGTTTCAGAATTTATTGATAGCTGACTAGTTTACACGTGATATCAAAGTCTTTGCCATTCCATTAGCATCGTCTTGATTAAGACCAGTATGAATAGTTGACAATTGTCTTTAAAGCTTGAAACACTTTAGAAATGCATCCAGTAGGTCTTTCCCAATGGGATTGCTAGATTTAGGAATAGCCATCTTATGCATTGCATGGAAGGAATTTTTCTCCAAGTATAAATAAAGTATATATAGGTTCAGTTCAAACTTGTTGGTATTCCAGCTTAGGATATGATATCCGGGGATAACACATGACCTATAAAACGACATT
>JAKVQU010000197.1:0-13827 GCA_030462985.1 Schwanniomyces sp. yHRVM31
TGCTCCCCAGATATCATGCGCCAATGAACGGATACTTCCAGGATTTGTCTCTGTTTGAGCTGCGGCAAATGCTGAAGTTAAGGTTGAAATTAGACCTGCTGTATGAGTTGGGTTTATCGAACTTAATGTCGTTGAAGTAGGTAATTGGTCAGTTTGCCAATGTATCATAGAACTAAATACTTCACTCATGTCTTATATCTTAGTTAGTTCTTGAGAGATAATGAAATTTGCTTTCTAATACTTATATAATTACTTTTTCTATTCCGTCGGATCGGAGATACAGTAATTTTTCAAAAAAAGATTAAAACCATCGCAAACACTAGGCGCATGGATCATGCACTTAGCCTGTACGCTTAAGTTGCCGTTTTCAAAACAGGAAATGAGGCGAACTTGTACAATGGGGCAAGGCTATTTTTATTATAGTAACAATTTGCATATTAGTCTATTAAGAAAAGATATCGAACTGGAGTGGTTACATGTGATTAAATTTGAGATGACTCTTTAGCTAAAACTGGTGAATTCCACTGAACAATAATTAATCGCTGTAAGATGTTTTGAATTACGGTTTAACTTTTTATTAAAGGATAAGAGTTAAATAAGAAATTATGCGACCCTTAGTGGGGTTTATCTCTTAATGGTAATCAGTTCACCGATTTCATCGATTTCATCATCATCGTGGCTGTAATGAACTAAATTATAATTACGCATTCTAATAATAGCGTTAAATCCGCGGAGTTAATTAAATGCGATATACACAAGAAATAAATATGAATTATAGCACATTTATTAAATGATTTAATACTAACCCAAGTACAAAGGTGGACCTAACTACTTAAACTTATATAGTTCAATTTAAAATTAAAAATGCAGTTAAATACGAAAGTGGCATTATTAAAGTAGAAAGAAGGAAATAATATTTGTCCACCAAAAAAACAACATGCTGATTAATACTGTGACACTGGATAATCAGAATGTTGCATATGTAATTGCGAAGTGTGGGCGAGTTGCTCATTAGGGACACTTGATGTCAGATTTTGTACAGATCCTAACTGTTGGCTTCCAGAGCTGTTCATTATGTCATTAGCAAGTCGATCTCGTTTCCAGAATCTTAAGAGTAAATCACCATAATTTTGAAGGTCTTCTACCGAAATCATTAGCTTGAAGTCCAACAAGAGTAGAAACTGAAGTTCTAGGTAATTTAATTCTTCTAGAGGTAGTCCTCCTACTTTTGCATACCTAAGATTTTTATAGAAAATGTCAGAGAAAAATTTGGAAGAAACTGTAATTCCAGAAATTATTAGTCTGTGAATATTGTATGAATCCATAACAAATAGCTGTTCGCCGGATTCTTCGTCATTCTCCCGTTTCTTTATATTATTTGCTTTCTTCGCTATTCTGTCAAAATAAACTAATAGTGAAAGAAATACTTCATTTGTAACAGGACAATATTTCAATACTCTGGCTAAATATGCATGTAAAGAAATACCAGGAACATTAGTTCCATGAAATGCAAGAACATTAGCTAAATATTTATTCTTCATTTCGTCTTCTTCATCATCTGATAATTGTATATTTTCAAGATTCACATCCTCATTAAAAAGTTCTGAATTCTTGTTTTGCTCTCTCAACTTCTGCGACTTTCTTAACTTTTTCTCTTCCTTCGCCTTTTGCCTTTGACTGATTGTATTATCAAAATGATTTGGGTGTAATTTGTCATTTGCCTCAATGATTTTGGTTAAGAGACATGATAACATCATAATTAAATCATTAACCGGAAAGTCTACAATATTTAAATGTTCATCGTAACCTGCATCTCCGCTATTGTTCTTAGTACAAAGATTATCAAAAAACTCTGAATATGACATGTAATGATCAGGGCTAGAAGTTGAAAATGACTGAGAAAAATTCAAATTGTATAAGTTTCTATTATATGATGAATTAGGAAGTTGGGTTGTATTTTGGTTCTCTGTAGATTCATTTCTGGCTTGGAAACGAGGTTGCGTAGAGTATGAGTTATGGTAGCTGAAACTACCTCCAGTGGGTAAAGAATGCGGAATTCTTAATTGTTGCAGTTGTTGGGAAGGTAATTGTTGATGGAGATGACTCTTCTGTGCCTGTTGGGTAGACTGGAGTGAATTATTATTCATAGATATGGGTTGAGATTGACCAGAATTAAACGAATTACCAGTAGTGCTAGGAGGATGTACAGTTTTTGTAGTAACATTAGCCGTCGGTATTGAATTCGCCAAGGAACCAGAAGGTCTGAAGTTATTACTACTTTGAAATGTAGGAGTAAACGAATGGTTTGAAGAATAAGAGGTGCTAACCACAGTCGGCGTGTTATGACTAGAAGGGATATAATTCAACGAATTATTTGACGGAGTGAGTTGATTGTTTAATGAACTTTTGAAAGACCCTTGAGATGGGAATGCATTCACAGGAATTGAAGTTGATTGGATATTAGAATAAAAATTAGCATTATGATTAGGTATACTTGAACTCTCTTGAAACAGCGCAGAGTGCTGATAACTTGGCGGATCCATTGGTAAATTGATGGTTTGTCTGGATTGTTCTTCCTGATTTTGGGGTGCTTGCAGCATCTGTGACGAAGATAACAAGTTCTTAGTTAAATTAGACATTTTAGATTGCTTATAACTTGAGTGGAGTAAGCCCTCATCTGTTGTCTTGCCAGCAGTAGATGAATTCGTCTCAACATCGGCCAAGGGTGGCTTGGAGTTATTAAATTGGGAGCTCATTAGCCTCTTTAAATTTCAGTACTTTATTATTTCTTTTGTTTGATCCTGGTAATTAATACAACTTATCTATATTGTCGTTAGTAATTAATTGACGTCGTGAATTTCAAAAGTTGAACACTTACTTAAATTATTATAATTATGGTATTTGAGTTAAGAAAATAATCACTTTTCCAAAATTAATTGTCCATACAACCTTACTTTATCCAGTTAGGATCTAATTATTGTATATAGTTGATGTAAGAACTCAAGACTACACACTCATGGGGAATTTCTCGAAATCCGAGTTGTTCAAAAATTAAAAATTCCCTTATTTCTCCGATGACACAAAAATTTAGAAATTTCCAATATGAACACTTAATAAATTAATAAGAATCGATTCAAATTAAGCGAATTAGTTCACAGATATGTCTACAGCTTCAAAAGTAACATTTGGATGTACATGCCTTTTTGCTGTTTCATCATTTGTTTTTGTCAACTATTCCCAAAGGGTTGAAAGAGAACAATTAAGACAAGGTCCTATTAAAGATGCATTAAGAATGCAAGAGAAAAAACAGAGAGAAATGAGTAAGAAGCAATTAAACAATGATTTAGAACATAAAGACCAGAAGCTTTTGAAAGAAAAATATGAGAAGATACAGCCTTTAAATTCAGAAATTATTAGAGGTGAGGAGAAATGAAAACTATCCCAAAGCAATCTAAGACAATTGCTCTAACTCATTAGTTGTAATACTTCGAAAATATGACAACCGATCCTTGTATATATTTAATAATAACATCTTGTAAGAATTAGGCTTATGGAATAAATAGTCTACACATAATCTACGTCCTTAAAATGAATTATGTAAGTGTTCTTGGAGACACCAGTGGTATGATTCTTTAAAAAAGAATATCCAAACAGATGTACTATGATGCACTATTTCTTTTTCTTTGATAACAGCATTATTGAAGAAAATTCTCCCATTAATATAGATTTTAAATCTTGCCCCAAGTGACGTGCCAATACGGTTTGTCGAGAATGGGGATATTTGATCCTATGGACAACCAATTCGTTATGAATCAATTAGATCAGACCAAGACACTATACTAATCTACTGTTCATCATTGATTTATAAAATTAATATAAAAAATTTTTTATTGATTTGGTTTATAAATGGTTGATTTGGGTAGTACACTACTTCTGTGATAAATTAGAGTTTAGGTGAGTATAGAACTTTATCTATTTCTAGAAAATAGCTCGTATAATAATTAATTGGTCTAATAATTATGGACAACTAAATGGCTGAATTGAAAATCTATAATGAGAAATGGGATTGTAATGAAGCTTGGTAACCACATCAATTCGTAAGAATTAATCTTCCATTTTTCCAATAACGCTTTCCTCCTCTAAGTCCTCTTCTGATTCTTTAATAGAATCCTCGTTAACAGGAGAACTTGTTTTTTTTGGTGAGCTAGATGTTGAGTATGGGGTAGGTACTAAGTGATTATTATAGGATGATGGGGGTGATTTCAAACCTTCGTATGCGTTCTGGCCATTAACAGAAATTGAATTTGCTCTGTTGAACTTTCGGTCGACCGTATTATCGAGATAGCCACCATTCGTAGGAGAAGCTCCCTTGTAACTGTTAGGGTAATCTGCAGTAGGTGGGTATTGAGAGATTGAGTGTGATCTATCAAAGTTGATTTTAATGCCATTATTAGGATCGAAATTTTCATTGGCTGCAGGACCCTTAAATGACGGCTTAAAAGTGGGGCCGTCCTTTTGTTTATATGAATCTGCATTGATACCAGGAACTCCGCTCTTTGTAGGATTCGACTCAGATGCTGGAATAGGTGAGAATGGAGTTGGATACTTAGGGTCTTCGTCTTCTTGGAAAACGGAATTCCTTCTGGAAGTAGAATTTTCGTTCATCCCAACTAAGATGCTGGCGGCTTCCAATAATTGAACTTGTTGATGTTTAGATATAAGTAACTTTTTTGTCACATTCCACTCTGGTGTGTGCTCCCAGAGGTGTTTTGCTAAAGAGGAAATATGTTTATAGCCTTTGCCACAAGCCTCACACTTTAATTCTTCTTTTAATCTACCAGTTTCACCTTCACTTATTCTTCTTACCACAAACTCCCTTGATAATGTTGGAACAGATGACGAAACTGGGCCACCAGTATGAGAGTTAGTATTATTTCCGACATATGGGGCATTTATCGCCATCTGTTGCTGTTGATGCTGGTTTTGATGTTGATGTTTGCTCAATATGGTATATGGTGACGTAGAAGAGTTACGTCTATTATAATTATAATGAGAATGAGCACTAGCTGTCATCTTATTACTCTCTCTTTGATATACACTTCAAATTCCGTTATATCCTAATTAATCTGTTCTATTTGTACTTTTTACACATATAGAGATCAGAAATTCTTTCTCGTATGTTCAAATCTTAATGCTTGCTTCTTAGTTATTATCCCGATAATACCACTTCTAAACTATTTCCTTGTAGTATATTAGCAAAAAAAAATTATAATTATATATGTTCTTTCTTCAAGTTTCAGTCTCCAAATTATGCAAAAAAATATATTAATCTAAAAAAAAATTTTGAACACTAATTTTTTTTTTTTGCACACGACACGTGAAACCTCCGCGATTTTAACAGCCATTGCAGTAATATAAAATATAGCAACGGTTTAAAGGGAGATCGTTATATCAAAATTTAAAAATTTCATTTGGCAATAATTCCAATTTATACCTCTCTATGAATTCAAATTTAAAAGGCTGGAAATTGTAGTGACATCCGTTAGAGCTTTTCTCTTTTTAGATAATTTAATAAAATTTATAACTATTTACAAAAATTCATAAAATAATTACAATAAACAAAATACAACAAAGGATTAAGTATTTCTATATGAATTATCTGACAGTTATATGACATATGCTTTTATTTAACAGAAATTGGAGAATTATATGCAGAATATGTATTACTTAGGATGCAAAAAGTTAAGTCAGTATTAAAATCTATGGGGTTATCAGAATGACTCCGCATCTATCGTTGTAGGATCTTCTACATTAGATTGGAACCCTTCTTCGGTTGAATATAAAATAGTTTGTATCTTGGTCATAAAATCAAATACAGTTAAATCATTCACCTCCACAGAGTTAGACTCATGTAAATCTTTAACATTTTGAGCTAATATTTCAATTTCTCTTAATTTATTAAAATAGAAATTTCTCTCTGTTTCTAAGCTTTCGACAGAAATCTTATATTCTTGTAGTTCTTCATTAACATTTGCAAGTTCATTCATAGCATCGTTTAGTTCCTTTTGCAATTGATGACTTTTAGTATTTGCCATTTGTGGTGTATTAGGTGGAAGTGAAGTCCTTCCAGTTGAAGAAACTCTTCTAGAGACTGGGGCACTAGCGCTGGATACTGTTGTACGACGCGATGATAATGATGATCCACTTACATTTCTTGATCCTGGTGGCCCATTTACATTTGAATTTGCCCCAATTCCAGAGACTTTCCTTTTTGACTTAGCATCGTAAATATCGTTTCCTTTATTCTCAACCCAGAATCTTTTTAACCATTGTAATAAATCCAAATTGTCTTGAAGCCTGCATTTTATGAGTTTTTCAACATCAATCACTTTCGTTATGCCATGTTTTGTAAAAGACGCCTGAAGAATCTTCAAGTTATGTCTATAATCGTATTCGGTATTTGCGTTAAATTTTACTTTTGCCATGGGTATTCCACCTACAATGCTATCCATTAATTGGCAAAATGCAGCTCCAGTCCCACATTGCTCTACCTTTGAATAATCCAAGTCCAAAGTCGAATTAAGCCATTGCAACAATTCTGTTCTTGATTCTCCAATGATCATGATATTAACTATTCTTTTTCCTACGGACTTAAACACTTCACAGCAACAACATGGTTATACGTTTAAATTCTTGTGTAAACAAAAGAATGATCAATTACACGACCTACGTGATCTCTAAACGGTTGAAATTAGAGATAATGGTTGTTTTCAAAAAAAAAAATCCTTCAAGAGAGTTACAAATAAACCCAATTCTTTTCGCTATTTGTTAATTTAAAACTCAAATTTGTAAGTTTTTATATTAGAAGCATAAGTTTCTGGATTTCCTCTTTATAGTATCTTAGGCATAGAATAGGATTATTTTTCACGTGAGGTACGATAATTACCCGGAGTTGAATATTGTCTCAATATTGAAAAAAATTTTCGACAGAAAGGACCATAACGACAATAGAATAAGTGATATTATCGTAGTGAAAAATGGTATGTTATCAATAACAAATATGACAAAAGATATGGTGTAATTTTGTCTTTCAGAGCTGTCTTTATTTAGAATTATAGGATGTACTAACATTGATAGGATACTAAAACTCCAGTTACATTAGCTAAAGTTATCAAGGTCTTAGGTAGAACCGGTTCAAGAGGTGGTGTCACCCAAGTCAGAGTTGAATTCTTAGAAGATTCTTCTAGAACTATTGTCAGAAACGTCAAAGGTCCAGTTAGAGAAAACGATATCTTATGCTTAATGGAATCCGAAAGAGAAGCTAGAAGATTACGTTAAACATTTTACATAATAAACGGAATAATTTTATAGAATTATTTTAATTTATTAGTTTGTAATTTTAGTAATATATAATTATTTTGAATTTATTAATTGTAAACATTTCGTCGTTATATACTCTATGCCACGCAACTTACAAAGTTCATGAACATGTGATACTTAAATACGTGGGTTTTTCTACTCTGTATTGACAACATCTAACATCGATTTAATAGGCCTCCGTCCATTTACAGGAGAACCATTTCCAAATTTAGCATTTGACTCCTTAAGTGTTTCTTGGTTTTTTATTATTTCATTAACTTTATCATTTACTTGTCTCAAAAACTTTTCTTTAACATCCGTGACTTCATCAATTACTTGAACGTCTATGTTTTCATTATTTGGAGAAAAGGTTTCAGGGGATGATATTTCAGGAGATGCAGATTGAGAGCATAATTTTTCTACTTGCTTATTGACATTATGAGCAACTTGTTTCTTAACGCCAAACAAGTCATTATCGGATGTATTATCATTAAATGCTTCCTGTCTATGTCTAATATGACCGATCTCATCGACTTTAGCTATAAACTGCTTTGTAACTTCTTCGCCAACATCTTGAATAACTTTTATATTAGAAATCGATCTTCTGTTTGTTCCTTTAGCTTCTTCTGATCTTACCTTAACCATTTCAATGCGATTTTCATTTGGTGAAATTACTTCAATTTTAATTTCTTTTTGTGGGGTTTCCAAGTGTTCCTCCTCCTTCACATCTACAGATTCAATAACAACACCAGGCCTTACACCACTAGAATTTCTTAAGGGTACCGAGCTGTTCACCTCATAAAAAGTATTGTATTTCCATATGGTATATTGAACTATGCTTTCAAATGCAACTTTATCATGACGAAATAAATTTGCCAGATCAATATTAAGCGGAGAATCTGGCTCAGGACTATCAATCAATAATAATATTGCCACTATTGTATGTTCCAAATCCCAAGCTGGCGACCAACTATTATCTTTTAATATATCTAAACATATCTCTCCAGTTTTAAAATTTACATTAGGATGGTTGATTGGAGTGCTTCTATTAAATTTAATATTTGGAGGTACTCTAGGATAATCTCTGCTTATATTAATATCTAACTTCCATTGCCCGCTATAGTAATATTTAGAGTCATCTTTTGATGGTTTATTTATTATCGCTTCCCACTGTAGAATATTTTCAGATGCGTCAATAGGCGATAAATGAATTATTTGACTATTTGTTATATTCGCTGGCTTCTTAAGTAACAGCTTATACTCTTTAAACAACCTCTTTTCTGCCATTATTGAGTACTTGATAAATAAACTTCTCTTTTAGTTCTAACTATTTAAGCGATAGATAAAAGATAGGCAGCAGAAGGGTCATTATTTTCGGTAAAAGGTCAACCCTCGGTATTTCTTTTGATTTCGAGAACCCGTTGCACGTTCAACCAAAATGTTTACAAATTTATCACTGAGAACAATTCATGTGAATTTCTCGTACTTGCTTGAAATTTTTTGGTATTCAATTCCAATAGCTGGATCATTCTCTAATGCGTGCTATTCGTTAATAGTATGTGTAACTTAGTCATTTATTTAGAAAAAAAAAAGAAAGTTTACCTACCCCCCCTTTTGCTACCTACGATTGCCAAGATAGGAACCTTTGTAAGCATTTATATAGTTCCTAGTCAAGCTCAAATGATCAACCATCTCCTTTTAGATTATTGCTAAATTTATTAGCACTTCATCTTAACCTTTTTGATTATATTTCCAAACCTATTCAATATCTTACCATAGGGACCAAGACAGTTGAAGAATATAAAGACTTTTGAAGAACCTTAAATATATATCCGAGGGCTTACTCGTGATCAAAAGTCGGTGATGCAAATTGACGTAGAACGATCTTGAAGCTAGGCAATACTTCTGCAACTTGTTGTATCCTTCTGTTTGGTTCATATGAAAATTAAATTCATTTAAATGAAGCAGCCTATCACATGTGCTGTTTTAATGGTTTTGGAATTGTAGCTTATCGCATATATGTTTCCATAATGGAGAGAATCTTAAAAAACTATGCCATATACGAGTCGTTTTGTTGATTTGAGCCATATAAGACAATTTACTATAGTTGTCATGAAGGATTTTCCTTTCACATGGCAATGATCTGCAAATTAATACCAATATGAAGGTGTAAGTAGCTTTTTTTTCTGTGAAATAAGACATAATATAACTGTAGTTTGCAGCTTTAAATAATTATCTTGTTAGAATTTCCAGAGATTTTGAGCATTTTTTTAATATATTATTACACCTTAACAATTACAAGTATGCAAGTACAAGCCAGAAAAATAGAATTATTAAATCAAATTCTGAAGTGTGCTCGGCTAATTTTACCCGATTAGATTAATGAAAATCATCTTTTAGTTTTAGATTATTTACTAAAAGAGTGTTAAAATGTCGTTACTTGGTATAGCAATTGATAAATATATGAAGTCCGTCTCATTTATAGGTATTCAACCGTGGTATAAGAAGATAATGATAATGCTAATTTTAGCAGCTACAATCTATTTGATATTACCAAACCAACAAGAATAGCTTAGCTGACATCCTTCAAAAACTCTTTTGATTAAAGGAGATGCTCTAGTTAGGGGTCATGATGGCAATTGAGTATAAGATGTGGAATATTATCGATATTTATGTCACTGACATAATCTATCTCAAGTATAGATGTGTGGGTATAAATTTATAGGCGATACCTTTATATCTGTTCTAATCCTAGCCACTTCTAAATGCAAAAAGACTATGACTATATTATTAGACATATGCAAAAATTATAGGAAGACATCTATGATAAAGTTTTGAAAATTATTGAGAATCAGACTACATTCAATGTGAATGAAGTACAGTATGAAGTAGCTACTTAGTTATTAGACGGAAAAATATTTTTAATTTACAATAGATAAACATTCGTCACTTATAATTGGAAGTCTAAATTAATTTTATTTGTAGCTCGGCTACCATCACTATCCAAGAGTCGTATTTTGAGTTTTTTGGATCAATAATTATTCCGCACGGAAAAGTTGGTTTGAAGGAAAATATACTTATCTAATACCAAGCAAATATGGATAGTGTAATGGGAATTTCCAGCCTAGGAGTAATGTTGATGAATATAGTAGCTGCTTTCTTGACCAAGTTAAAGTCAGCACTACTTACAGGAATGTTCTCGATGTGCTTTTTTTCAGGAATTGGGTTTTGGATATATGCTTTTGGGTACATACAGTATAACTGGTCAGAGTATGCAATTGGCAGCGCTTGTTTATCTGCGGGAGCGGCAGGAGGAATGGAAGTTAAATATCCTGATTTTTGGAACTTCAACATAATACCAATTGGAGAAGGAGAAGGAGAAGGGAGTAGTATAGAAAACATACTGTATAGTGGAACTGAATCTTTTACTACATTACTTGGATAATTTTAAGAATATTTTGAGGTGTATGATATTATGTACAATTCCAGTTTCTAACCTAATATTTTCAAAGCACAGTTACCAAGCTGCTGTGAGACGAGACATCGAATAACGTACATCTTTAGTTGAGTTATTACACGAAAAGGCTCGCAGCTATATGAAGAATACTTTCAGATAAATCTGTGATTAAATATGAGTGATACGTAATAGTAACCCATCGGCACCACCTGACTTATAGTGAAGTTTTCTATAATGATAGATTTTGTCTGAAGGTTATCTTAGTAAAATCTAATTTTTCAAAAAGGTTCCATAAAGGGCTCATTTTTTGTATTACTGCGTTTATTTACAAGAGAGATGATTGCTTTTAATTGTAAAAGCAGTACTGCCATGAATTGTAGAATTTCATACATCTTTATAATATTTGGGTTACTATCTTGTCTGATTATTGTAATTGATTAGACAATATCCAATAATCCAATAGATTATATCATTTGTATAGAATAAACACGGCTGTAACAATAATATTCAATTTCTCTAAACTCCTTACAAAATTTAGAATTATTATAAAAAAGACATATTTTGAGATATCATTTTTATAAAAAATTGACAATAATATCCCCCATTAAAATTCTTAATGTTAACTAATAGAGAAAACTAGTGTATTAACTAAGCTGTAACATTTACTCGAGTACAAAGTACAATATTACGTAGGGCAAGGTAAAATACCACATATCATCCAGTAGCTAATCAGATAAATGCTCAATTCAACTAATCTACAATTGACAGCTGCAATGTATACACTATATTGCTGTCTCTGACGAATATGTCTAATATGTAATTAGCAACAGGCACGTCTTACTAAGCATTTGACATAAAGAAGTCGCTTCATTTGCGGAGTAGTACATACTAATGATAATGCCGCATTACATATGTGAGCAGTTTGATTCGACCTCGTCCCAAATAGTATCGTACCAAAATCGGAACATTAGTGAAAAAAAACTAACGTCGAAGTCCTGCACACAGGCTGCCGGTATTGGGCCTAACCAAATAATCATTGACTCATATATGGGTTGATATATACTACAACAATATAAGCTCTTCGAATAAAGAACTTTACGGTTGAACTTAATCATGAGCTTTCTTTCAAGATCAACCTCTAAGAGATGTTCTCAAATCTTGAACACTTCAAGACACAGAGCCTTCTGTAACAGTGCCGTGAAATGTGAAAAAAAATTAAACAAGTATTCCAGTATTGTCACTGAAGATGAAACCCAAGGTGCTTCTCAAGCTATGTACTACGCTACTGGTTTCAAGGATGAAGATTTCAAGAAAGGACAAGTCGGTGTTGGTTCCGTGTGGTGGTCTGGTAATCCATGTAACATGCACTTGATGGACTTGAATAACCAATGTTCTGCTTCTGTTGAAAAAGCTGGTTTAAAGGCCATGCAATTCAATTCCATTGGTGTTTCGGACGGTATTACTAACGGTACTGAAGGTATGAAGTACTCTTTGCAATCTCGTGAAATCATTGCTGATTCTTTCGAAACTATCGTTATGGCTCAAATGTACGATGGTAACATTGCTATCCCATCTTGTGACAAAAACATGCCAGGTACGTTGATGGCCATGGGTAGACACAACAGACCATCTATTATGGTCTACGGTGGTACTATTATGCCAGGTTCTCCAACTTGTGGATCTGCTAAGATTCCTGAAAAGATTGATATTATCAGTGCTTTTCAATCTTATGGTCAATACTTAACTAAGGAAATTAACGACAATGAAAGATTGGACATTGTCAGACACGCTTGTCCAGGTCCAGGTGCTTGTGGTGGTATGTACACTGCTAACACCATGGCTTCTGCTGCTGAAGTCTTAGGTATGTCTTTACCATTTTCATCTTCTTCTCCAGCTATTTCCAAGGAAAAGGCTTACGAATGTGACAATATCGGTGAAGCTATCAAGAACCTTATGACTTTAGACTTGAAACCAAGAGATATTATGCTTAAGAAGTCTTTCGAAAATGCCATTACTTACATTATTGCAACTGGTGGTTCCACTAATGCTGTTTTACATATCATTGCCATTGCTAAGTCTGTTGATGTAGACATTACCATTGACGATTTCCAAAGAATTTCTGATAACACTCCACTTTTAGCTGATTTCAGACCATCTGGTAAATATGTTATGGCTGACTTACAAAATGTTGGTGGTACTCCAGCTGTTATGAAATACTTATTACAAGAAGGCTTACTTGATGGTGACTTATACACCGTTACTGGTAAGACTATCAAGGAAAACTTAGAGAAAGTTAAGGGCTTGAAGGAAGGTCAAGACATTGTTATGCCAGTTTCCAAGCCATTGAAACCAAGTGGTCACTTACAAATCTTGAAGGGTTCTTTAGCTCCAGGTGGTGCTGTTGGTAAGATCACTGGTAAGGAAGGTACTTACTTCAAAGGTTCTGCTAGAGTTTTCGACGACGAACATGCTTTCATTGCTGCTTTAGAAGCTGGTGAAATCAAGAAGGGCGAAAAGACTGTCTGTGTTATTAGATACGAAGGTCCAAAGGGTGGTCCAGGTATGCCAGAAATGTTAAAGCCATCTTCTGCTTTAATGGGTTACGGTTTAGGTAAAGATGTCGCTTTATTAACTGATGGTAGATTCTCTGGTGGTTCTCATGGTTTCTTAATTGGTCACATTGTTCCAGAAGCAGCTGTTGGTGGTCCAATTGCATTAGTTAATGATGGTGATACTATTGTCATTGATGCTGAAAACAACAAGATTGATGTTTTAGTCTCTGAAGAAGATTTGGCTGAAAGAAAGAAGTTATGGACTCCTCCAAAACCTAGATACACTAGGGGTACTTTAGCCAAGTACGCCAAATTGGTCAGTGATGCTTCTACTGGAGGTGTTACTGATCTTTAAATCGGCCACTAACATAAATCGATGAATATTTGCAATTATTTTGATGTATGGCCGCATTGAACGGCCCACCCATTTCCAAATACCACTTACCCCCTTGTCCCTTT
>JAKVQU010000198.1:0-13670 GCA_030462985.1 Schwanniomyces sp. yHRVM31
TTCTCTGGGAAGTGTGAACAATACGTAATGTAATGTAACTTTGTTGAAATTGGATCCCCTTGATCATTTAATTTTTATGAAGTGTAGAAAAAGTGCTTCACGCGTAAATAATTTTTATTTTTTCCTAATTCGGAATACTAATTGAGAATAAAAATTTACGTTTCATAGATTATTTATCTTTAGCTTTATTTTATTACTTTTAAAATTGTTACTTATAGAAGATGTCGTATGAGAGATCCGAAATATATGGTGCTCAAGTATTGCCAGGAGAAGAGCCTCAAGATAGCTCGTTCAATGAAATTACCAGAGCTTTTCGTTCATTCATACTTGAGTTCCGCTTAGAAAATCAGTTCATTTACAGAGATCAATTGAGAGAGAACTTGCTAATTAAAAATTATTTCTTGAGAGTAGATTCCGAGCATCTTATTGGATTCAATGAAGAGTTAAATAAGAAGTTGACTGATGATCCAGCAGAAATGATTCCTCTATTTGAGAATGCTATCACTGATATCGCTAAAAGAATCGCGTACTTATCAAATGATGAAGTCCCATTGGAATTTCCAAACTGCCAATTAATATTGTATTCAAACTCTAGCAAGATATCTATCAGAAATTTGGATTCGGAACATATCTCAAAAATTGTCAGAGTCAGTGGTATCATTATATCTGCCTCAGTATTATCATCTAGAGCTACACATGTACAATTAATTTGCCGTAATTGTAAGCATACTATGAAAATACGGGTAAGCTCAGGATTTGGTCTGTTAAATTTACCAAATAGATGTCAAGGTGCTCATAATTTTGATGATACTACTACCCAAGATAAATGTCCTTCTGATCCTTATACCGTCGTACATGACAAGTCCAATTTTATTGACCAGCAGGTTATGAAATTGCAAGAATCCCCAGATATGGTACCTGTTGGTGAAATGCCAAGACATATTCTTTTGCAAGCTGACAGATATATGACAAATCAAGTTGTACCTGGTACACGAGTTACGATTGTCGGTATTTATTCAATTTACCAATCAAAACAAAGAGCTACAAATAATGTTAGCACTGTTGCAATCAGAAACCCATACCTCAGAATTTTGGGAATCCAAACTGATGTGGAAAATAATATTAATGGGGGTATAACCTTTACTGAGGAAGAAGAGGAAGAATTCTTGAAGCTTTCAAGATTGCCTAATCTTTATGAAACTTTTTCTAATTCTATTGCTCCTTCAATTTACGGTAACAATGATATAAAGAAGGCTATAACGTGTTTATTAATGGGAGGATCAAAGAAAATCTTGCCCGATGGATTGAGATTGAGAGGTGATATCAATGTCTTATTATTGGGTGATCCAGGTACAGCCAAGTCACAATTACTTAAGTTTGTCGAGAAAATCTCACCAATCGCAGTGTACACTTCTGGTAAGGGTTCGTCTGCTGCAGGTTTAACTGCTTCAGTTCAAAGAGATCCTCAAACTAGAGATTTTTACCTTGAAGGTGGTGCTATGGTTCTTGCTGATGGAGGTGTAGTTTGTATCGATGAGTTTGATAAAATGAGAGATGAAGATAGAGTTGCAATCCATGAAGCAATGGAGCAACAAACTATATCTATAGCGAAGGCTGGTATTACAACTATTCTAAACTCTAGGACATCAGTGTTAGCTGCTGCCAATCCTATTTTTGGTAGATATGATGATTTGAAGAGTCCTGGTGAAAATATTGACTTCCAAAGTACCATTTTATCCAGATTTGATATGATTTTTATAGTTAAAGATGAACATAATGAGCAAAGGGATATTTCTATAGCCCAACACGTTATGAATATTCATACTGGGGCAAATACACAAGATATTAACAAAGAAGGTGAAATCCCCATAGATACAATGAAAAGATATATTCAATATGCTAAGTTGAAATGTGCTCCAAGATTAAGTCCAGAAGCTTCTGAAAGGTTATCTTCTCATTTTGTTTCTATTAGACACAAATTGCAAATTAATGAGTCTGATATGAACGAAAGGTCATCTATCCCAATTACGATTAGACAGTTAGAAGCTATAATACGTATTACGGAATCCTTGGCTAAGTTAAGACTTTCTCCTGTTGCTACAGAAGAACATGTTGAGGAAGCATTGAGATTATTTACTGCTTCTACAATGGATGCTGTTGACCAAGGTGTGTCTAGCGGAGGTTTAATCACAAATGGTGTATTGAATGAAGAAATTAAAAAAGTTGAACAAGAATTAAGAAGAAGACTCCCAATCGGTTGGTCTACTGCTTATAAGACCTTAAGAAGAGAATTGGTAGACTCTGGGAAGGCAAGCGCTAATGCTTTAGATAAAGCTTTATATATTATGGAAAGACACGAAGTGATCAGATTTAGGCATCAACGTCAAAACATTTTACGTTGTGGAATTTGAAGTTTCTGAGAAGTTTCTTTAGTTAATGTTTGTAAAGTATAGCCATATAGTGTTTAATAATTATAATTGGAATCTAGCACCGTAAGATATACTATCGAAATTATCCTGTACACAAATTATATTTGGAAAATGAAAATATTAACAATAAAAGATTCATACTTAACATATTAGCAGAACTCGTAAAATGACAGTAGAAGAACGTTCTAATGATGATTCTGATGACTTCAAATTCTTTGGTTTAGGTGGATGTAATGAAGTTGGAAGATCATGTCATATAATTCAATATAAAAATAAAACTATTATGTTAGATGCGGGTGTTCATCCTGGTTATAGTGGTTTGAGCTCATTACCATTTTATGATGAATTTGATTTATCTACTGTTGACATCTTACTTATTAGTCATTTCCATTTAGATCATGCTGCTTCATTGCCTTATGTTATGCAACATACTAATTTCAAAGGAAGAGTTTTTATGACGCATGCAACGAAGGCTATTTACCGTTGGTTATTATCAGATTTTGTCAGAGTTACCTCTATTGGAGGAGGTGGAGATTCAAGAACTTCTAATAGTGACCCTAACTCAGGCACTGGCTCTAGTAACTTGTATACCGATGATGATTTAATGAGATCCTTTGACAAAATTGAAACAATTGATTATCATTCAACAATGGAAATAGATGGTATCAGATTCACTGCATACCATGCTGGTCATGTTTTAGGTGCATGTATGTATTTTGTTGAAATAGGTGGTTTAAAAATTATGTTTACAGGTGATTACTCTCGTGAGGAAGATAGACATTTACAGGTTGCTGAAGTTCCACAGATAAAACCTGATATTTTAATTACAGAATCTACATTTGGAACTGCTACACATGAACCCAGATTAGAGAAGGAAGCAAGAATGTCAAAGATTATTCATTCAACGTTGCTAAAGGGAGGAAGAATCTTAATGCCTGTTTTTGCTCTTGGCCGTGCTCAAGAGCTTCTATTAATTTTAGAAGAATATTGGTCCTTTAATGAAGACTTACAAAATATTAATATATACTATGCATCTTCACTTGCAAGGAAATGTATGGCTGTTTATCAGACCTATACTAATATCATGAATGATAAAATCCGTCTCACGGCTTCGAATTCTGGTGATAAACAAAATCCGTTTGACTTTAAATATATAAAGTCTATAAAAAACCTTGATAAGTTTCAAGATTTTGGACCATCTGTTGTAGTAGCTTCTCCCGGTATGTTACAAAATGGAGTGTCTAGAGAATTGTTGGAGAGATGGGCGCCTGATCCAAAAAATGCTGTCATAATGACTGGTTATTCTGTTGAAGGTACTATGGCAAAGGAGTTATTAACTGAACCTCATACAATTCTGTCTATAGCTAACTCAGATATCAGTATCCCTCGTCGTTTGAGTATTGAGGAAATCTCATTTGCTGCCCACGTTGATTTTCAACAAAATGCTGAATTTATTGATAAGATAAGCCCTCTGAAAATTATATTAGTTCATGGTGAAAGTAATCCTATGGGTAGATTGAAGTCAGCTTTATTAAGTAAGTACTCATCATTGAAAGGCACTGAGAATGAAGTGAAAGTATTTAATCCTAGAAATTGTGATGAGCTAAAAATTGCAATAAAAGGACTTAAAGTTGCAAAAGTTTTAGGATCATTAGCTCAAGAGCAGATTGCATTACTAAAAGAGGAAATCAATGAGAAGCTTCAATTGGATGATGAAAAGGCGGAGGTAAGGATTGAAGAATTGAATTCCGAAATGGAAATTGAAAATGGAAATAATAAAGAAACTGAAATTAAAGATGAAGAGAAGATGGAAGATTTTGAGACCATAAGTACAGGTAAGATTCTCAGCGGAGTGCTTGTATCTAAAGATTTTGATCTTAGTCTTCTTCAATTACAAGACCTACATGAGTTCACACAATTATCAACTTCTATTGTTAAATCTAAAATAAATTTAAAAATCAATGCTGAAATTTCTTTGATGAAATGGCATTTGGAACAAATGTTTGGAAATGTTAATGTAATAGCTGACAATGAAGATATTTGGGAATGTTTAATAATGGAAATGATTAATATAATAGTAGATAAATCGAAAAAAGGAGGAATTTATATTAGAGTTGAGTGGATAAATGATAACCTAATGGCTGATTCACTCGCTGATAGTGTTATTGCTATATTATATTCTATTGACTCTTCTCCAGCTTCTGTGAAATTAACATCAAAGAGTTGCTCTCATCTGCATTCTAACCCTCATATAAAGAAAGAACCTAATGAAGAAATCCTAGAAGACACTCCTCCAGATGATAAATTTGCACATGCTAATACTGAGATTTCTAGTCGTAAGCACCGTATTTACACCTTATTGAAGGCTCAATTTGGAGATGCATTAAAATCTGAAACCGAAATTGCGACTATTAAGTTTGGTAAAAACGAAGCAAAGATTGACTATACAGACTTATCCGTGCAATGTGGTTCTAGAGTCTTAAAGGATCGTATTGAAAATATTATTAAAAGAGCTTGTTCTTTGGCAGCACCATTGAGCCAGTATCAGAAATCGGCTTAGTCTCTTTGAAATATTGTGCGGTGCACACTCTTATATAGAAATATTTATCTATCATAATAAATTAATGCATTTACAGTAAACTTATATCATCATCATGTCGTAAGTATAATATTAATATGATTAACTTTTATGAGAATAATACTAACTTATCTACAGAGAGCTTATTGATAGACCACGCTCTGAATTAACTGAGTTGGAGCTTCAGAAAGTAGAAGAATTCGAATTTACTCATGGACCGATGTCCTTACTTCAATCTGCCATCAATAATAATACCCCTGTTGTTATATCATGCCGTAATAATCACAAGTTAGTAGGTAAAGTGAAAGCATTTGATAGGCATTGTAATTTAATATTGGAAAATGTGAAGGAATTATGGACTGAGAATATTACTAATGGTAAAGGAAAAAAAGTGAAATCTTTATCCAAAGAGCGTTTTGTATCAAAGATGTTCTTAAGGGGAGATTCTGTGGTTATAATTTTAAAGGCATGATAAGGAGGAAGCGAATTCCTAGATAGATATTTCAAGTAATCATAATATTAGTTGATTAAATAAATCTCTGAGATTTGGAATGATTACGGAAGACATCAGGTGAAGGTTCATGATTTTCAAGATATTTGATCTTGGAAATTTTATAACGATTGTTATTTACTTATCATATAAATATAGACTTCACTACGTTGTTTCTCAATTCGTTGTGCTGGAAGAAACCTTATCTCACTGGTAGGTCTACGAATAACTAATACCATAGTATATACACTAATAAATATATAATTAAACGGACAAGGGTATTTATATGAATATTCAAATATATTAAATAGCTGTAAAATGGAGAATGTGAGTCTCATCGAAAAATATAATATTTGAATCTTTATCTTATTTACAACAATATTTACTGCATTAATTATTCCATAGTTAATAATATATATCTATAAGTGATGAATAGATATGAAACTAAAGTTGAGGACTAATAACATAGAGTCACTAAAACTCACTCTTTCATTAATTAGTCTTTTAAGAAAACATGTTATTTTACAATTCGATCCAGAAAATTTGCTGATAATCCTGACAGGTAACTCAATGTTATCAAAAGAGCCACATGTATGGTGTAAATTACTGATAAAGAAGATTTTTGACCAAGTAGAAATTCAAAGTTTGAAAAATAGTACTATACAATTGGAAATTAATGTTGATTTATTTCTCCAGGCGCTAAAGAATTTCGACAAAGCTAACAGTGACGGTCTAAGTATAAGGTTACAAAGAAAGGAGTCAGATGGTAATAATGGAACAAATGGTAGTAAAAGTCGTATGGCATCAATGGCTCTATTCTACTCTCATGTGAATATTAACCAAAATACCGTAAACCATTTATTTCGTATTCCAGTAAAGATTCTCAAGAATAGTCAAGGCTCCAGTGTACTTAAGGAACCTATTTTGGAAGACTTGAAATTAGTGATTAGATTACCAAGAGAGTTTTCTGCTATTCACAAACGATTAGAAAAATTTAAAAAAGTATCCGTGAATGAGCCGATACAAATACAAGCAAGCAGAAAGAATGGTGGACTGCTCAAATTCTTATTGGAAGATGGAAATCATAAGGTTACTTTAAGTTGGAATAACAAGTTGGAGGTCCTGAAGCCGAATCATATGATGGTAGATGCTGATTCATTAACACTGGCTGCTTTTGAACCAGAAGACGAAAATTCAAGAAGTGACTACATTAATGATGATGATGATGATGTCACTATTTCAGTAAAATTAAAGGATTGGCAGATGTCCTCTAAAATTGTTGCAAATTGTCATACAGTGGTACTTATGTTGACTGAAACTGACTGTATTATACATGGTCTATTAGACGAAGAAGAGGAAGCACAAGTAATCTATTATATTACGGGAATGGTAGTACGTAATCCCTTAGAAGATTGAAAGAAAAATTAACACAAATTTATAAATTGGGACCTTGCCGTGTTTTTGTGTATCATATTTTGCAGGTGCGGACTGAGTCATATTATTAAATTGTGAAATAAAGATATTGATTTATAGTTAATCGATAAAGCTATTTCCATAAAATATTTGTTACAATGGCACAACAATTAACTCGTGAAGAACCCAACTATTTTGGAGCTGGGCCAGCTTTGTTACCAACTTCAGTATTGCAAAAGGCAGCCTTAGATTTAATCACATATGAAGGTGAAAATTTAGGTATCGGTGAAATCTCTCACCGTTCTAAACCAGCAATCAAGGTCATTGATGATACTAAAGAAAACTTGGTTAAGTTATTGGACATACCAGATACCCATGAAGTGTTTTTTATGCAAGGAGGAGGAACCACCGGTTTCTCATCCATAGCATACAACTTAATCGCAAATAATGCTAAGAAGACTGGTAAAAAGACAAAGGGTGCTTATGCAGTTACTGGTTCATGGTCTAAGAAAGCTGCTGAAGAAGCTGCTAGACTTGGATTTGATGTTGATATTGTTGTTGATACCAAGAATTTGAAATATGGCGATATTCCAGCTTTTTCTGCATGGAAGCCAATTGACAAGGACACAGCTTACTTGTATATTTGTGATAACGAGACTGTTAATGGTAGTGAATTCAAGGATATTCCAGATTCCAGCTACTTGCCTGAAGGCGTTGAACTCGTTGCTGATATGTCATCAAATATATTATCCAAGAAACTTGATATAAGTAAATACGGTTTGATCATGGCTGGTGCCCAAAAAAACATTGGTTTAGCTGGTTTGACAATCTATATTATCAAGAAATCATTATTAGAGCAACCATCTGATGAAGAATTAAGAAGTTTGGAAATTCCATTGAGTCCTATCGCGTTCAGTTACCCTATTGTTGTCAAGAATAATTCTGCTTACAACACAATTCCTATTTTTACGTGTAATATTTTGAAATTAGTTACCCAGAAATTATTGGAAGAAGGTGGATTAGAAGCAACCCAAAAAACTAATAAGGAAAAGTCTAAATTATTGTATACTGCATTGGAAGACAAATCCAATTTCTACATTCTTAATGTCACTAATCCAGATTACCGCTCAAATATGAACGTCGTCTTTAATTTAGTTGACAAGAGTTTAGAAGAGAAGTTCATTAAGGAGGCTTCTGAGCTTAAGTTAACAGGTTTAAAGGGACATAGATCTGTTGGAGGTATGAGAGCTTCTATTTATAACGCAGTCACTCTTGAGAGTGTGAAATTGTTGGTAAATTTCATTAACAAATTTGCTGAAGAAAATTCCTAAATTATTTAATGTATTTTATTTATTTTATATATTTAGCCTCAGTTCTAATGTATAGAAGAACATGATTGTTGATATAAATCAGGTTAAATTATTTTTCGCAGTGTAATAAAAATTTACGATAATCAAAAATATTTTAATCTTATTGTAGGTGTATCACGATTACCCACTTGCCCTTTATCCTATTAGAATGTTACCGTTCAAATATGGGAAGTATCTAACAATATCTCAAAAATCATGGAGGCATTACCTGCAGTTAAAAAGATGCTATTCTATGAATAAAACAGCAGCTATTGAAGATAAAAAAATATCATTAGATAAAGAAAAATATATTAAGCAAATTCAGGAAAGAATTTCCAAGATTCCTATTGAAAACTTTAGGAATTTCAGTATTGTTGCACATGTGGATCATGGGAAATCCACCCTTTCTGATCGATTATTGGAATTGACTGGTGTTATTCAGAAAGGTGATGCAAATAAACAAGTGTTGGATAAATTGGACGTAGAAAGAGAGAGAGGTATCACAGTGAAGGCTCAAACGTGTTCAATGTTCTACAAAGATCCCAAGACTGGTGAGGATTATCTATTGCACCTAGTTGATACTCCAGGACATGTTGATTTCAGAGCTGAAGTCTCGCGTTCTTATGCTTCTTGTGGAGGTGCATTATTGTTAGTAGATGCTTCACAAGGGGTTCAAGCACAAACAGTAGCCAACTTTTATTTGGCTTATAGTTTAGGATTAAAGATGATCCCTATTATCAACAAAATTGACTTAGATGGAGCTGATATTCCAAGATCAATAGAACAATTAGAATCAACATTTGAGTTGCCAGGAGAAGAAGCCATCCCAGTTAGTGCCAAAACTGGTTTGAATGTAGAGAAAATTATCCCGTCTATTATAGAAAGTATTCCACCTCCTTCTGGTGATTCAAAAAAGCCTTTGAAAGCACTTGTGGTAGATTCATGGCATGACAATTACGTTGGTGTAGTTATGTTAGTTAATATTGTTGATGGTACCTTGAAGAAAGGAACAAAGATATTGTCTGCTCATTCAGATAAAGTGTATGATGTTAAAGAGGTCGGAATAATGTATCCAGATATCACACCAATGGATAATATTAGAGCAGGTCAAGTAGCATATATCATTCCGGGAATGAAAAATCCAAAGGAAGCCCAAATAGGTGATACCTTCTTCCAAAATGGTAATCATAAAGGTTTAGAACCCCTTCCTGGATTTGAGGAGCCTAAGCCTATGGTTTTTGTGGGAGCATTCCCAGCAGATGGTTCAGAATTTAAAACCATGGATGATCATATGTCTAATTTGGTATTGAATGACAGATCAGTTAGTTTGCAGAAAGAGACATCTAATGCATTAGGACTTGGTTGGAGACTTGGTTTCCTTGGTTCGTTGCATGCTTCAGTATTTAAAGAAAGGTTAGAAAAAGAATATGGAGCCAAGATCATTTTGACGGCACCAACAGTACCGTATAAGATAGTTTATCGAGATAAGTCTGAGAAAATAATAACCAATCCTGATGAATTTCCTGGTTCAGATTTGAGAAGTCATAATGTTGAGATGTTAATGGAGCCATATGTTGATGCTATAATAACCCTTCCAGGGGAGTATGTAGGTGCAGTGATGTCATTATGTGAGAATAACAGAGGTATTCAGAAAGAGTTGGAATATTTAGTGACTGGTCAAGTATTATTAAAATATGAGGTTCCATTAGCACAACTTGTGGAGGATTTTTTTGGTAAGCTCAAAGGGTGTACGAAAGGTTATGCTTCTTTAGATTACGAAGACGCCGGTTATAGAAAATCAGATATTGTTAAGATGGAATTATGTGTTAACGGTGAACCTCAAGACGCATTAACTCAAGTTATGCACAAATCCCAAATTATGACAAGGGGAAAGGAAAATGTCAAAAGATTTAAAGAATTTTTGCGTTTTCAGTTATTTGAAGTTGCAATTCAGGCGAAAGTAAATGGTAAAGCAATTGCCAGAGAAACAATAAAGGCTAAAAGAAAGGATGTTACACAGAGATTACATGCTGCAGATATTTCTAGAAGAAAGAAATTGTTGCTGCGTCAAAAGGAAGGTAAAAAACAAATGAAAATGACTGGAAAAGTACATATCAATCATGAATCATATCAAGCATTTTTGCGTCGTTCAGACTGATGCAATTGTAAATAATTTTAAATTAATATAAGATGTATATACTTTGAATTATCTTAAAAATTTTTTGTAGACTAAATTATCCGACTCATCCTTGAAAGCATAGCCTAAGGAAACCAAAAAGAATTGAAAATCTTCTTCTTTGGTATCTTCTGGTAAAACAAAACCACATAAAATCTTACCGATGTCATTACCATGGTTTCTATAATGAAACAAGGTAATATCCCAATTGTCCTTCAATGCTTGTAAGAAACCATTCAAAGCACCAGGTCTCTCTGGAAATTCGAATGTAAATAATCTCTCATCCCTTGGCTTAGTTTCCTCGACTGGTGGCTTACCACCAACTAAATAACGGCCATGAGTCTTAGCTAATTCATTATTTGAGATGTCCACAACCTCGTAGCCAAATTTATCAGATGACATAATTTCCATTATTTGAGCCAGTTCCTTATCTCTGTTGATCACATTGAAACTAACAAAAACATTAGCATGAGAAGAATCACTGTATCTATATGAAAATTCAGTTATTGATCTTGGATGAATTATGTTTTGAAGCGCAGCAAATTCACCAGGTCTTTCAGGAATAGTAACAGCTAAAGAAACTTCTTTTCCTTCTCCCAAAACAGCTCTTTCACTGACAAATCTTAACCTATCAAAATTCATATTGGCACCACTTAAAATTGGAACATATGTCTGACTCTTATGGTCTATTTCAGGATGTTCAGAAACGTATTTCTTTAATCCAGCAACTGACAAAGATCCTGAAGGTTCTACAATCAGTCTGGTATCTTCAAATATATCCTTAATAGCAGCACATAATTCATCTGTCAGGACCCTGACAACTTCATCAACAAGGTCTTCACAAAGTCTCCAGGTTTCATCACCTAAAATCTTGACAGCAGTACCATCAGCAAAACCACCTACTGTTGATAATGCTTCTTGTTTTTTGGACTTTAATGATTGATATAAAGCATCAGCATCATAAGTTTCAACACCAATAATTTTAACATGTGGTGCAATTTTCTTTAGATAGACCGCAATACCAGCAATCAAACCACCACCACCTACGGGAATGAAGATAGCACTTAATTTATCTAATCTTAATTGTCTTGTAATTTCCAACGCAATAGTTCCTTGCCCAGCAATGACGTACGGATGATCAAATGGTGGGATATTAGTTAAGTTGTTTAGGGCTGCCAATCTAGCACATTCTTGCTTTGCAGAATCAAAATCGTCACCATACAAGACCACTTGAGATCCTAATCTAGAAACATTAGTGTATTTTATAGAAGGAGTAGCAGTTGGCATAACAATGGTAGATGGAATATTAAGCTTTTTAGCAGAAAAGGCAACACCTTGTGCATGATTTCCTGCTGAACATGCAATAACCCCAGATAATGGAGTTGGGGAATTGGAATGTAAGTGAGCAATCATGTTATAAGCACCACGTAATTTGAAAGAAAAGACTGGTAATAAATCATCACGCTTTAAATAAACATTGGTACCTAATCTGTGAGAAATATTAATAGCATGAGTTAAAGGGGATCCACCTCTATCAACTACATCGTATACCCTGGAAGTTAATATTAATTTGACATAATCTGGCTTTCCATCAGATGTAAAATCAGATTCTTGCAATTCAGGATATAATTTTTTAAAAGACACACTATTATTTCTTTTAAATTCTCTTAAAGAGTATAATCCTCTCTTCGGTGTAAGTCGGCCCAAAGACCTTAAGCTATACAGCATTTGCATAGCTTCAATATATTTAAGTTAACTTGGCATACCAAAACTGAAAAATTCTGAGAAGTATGAATCATATCTCAGTTTATCGCACGACTATCTGGAAGTGATATCAAAAATGAACTCTTAAATTCTATTAATAACATTCAAAGCTATGTAAGTTATATTACCAGCTAGGACATGTGTCTGCCTTACATTAATTATTTACAAGATATATTTTCATAGAAATTGTAGTTTAATAGAAGGCATTATTTTGAATGTTAATCATGAAGTTCTTCAATGCAGATCAGTAAGTGTGTAAGTGTGTATATCTGGAACTTCAAGGATAGCAATATATATACTTATTTACTTAGACATGTTTAAGTTGAAGTAGGATTAGGTGGAATAATGTATGGAGCTATTTTTATAGATTTAACTTTTGGCTGCGAATGCAGCAATTGTATTTTCTGCTAAACCCATAGCAGACAATAAAGATTACTTATATATTTGGCTCCAAAATCATGATATAAAGATAATATTAAGCTTTTTGGGCTATGAATCATACAACTGAATCCAACTTATTTAATGAGTTTTGTAATAATTTTGCAACAAATGTTGAAAATTTCATAGAATTAGATAATTCTAATGGCTCATTGAGTACTAGCAACACGAATACAAATTCAACCAACACTTTATCCAATGATGATGAAAAGATGCAATTATCAACAGAAAGTTCTCCTTCAATTTCAGCCATAAATATCTTTGATTCTTCTCTTACCACATATCAGCTACATACTTTCAACCAGTTTTATGACTATAGTAAACAAAATGAAAATTATGCAACATATGGATCAAATTCTTCAAACCAACAATTAGAATCAAGTATGCATCCCTTCGAAAACTTATTTCCTTCAACAATCGCTTTTCATAGACAAGAAGCAAAAAATGTTACAGAAAAAGATTACCAATATACTTCAATTATTCCGCAAGGTTCTAAAAATAAATTGCTAGGAAACATATATCACTATTCTGAAAATAATCCTTCCAGATTCAAGAAAATAGGACAATTAAAGTTAAAGAAAAGTGCCTTAAATTGTTATCTTATTAGCAAATCAATCAAAAGCTCAATAAATAAAGAATTAAAATTAGAAGAATTATATGAACAAGAATTATACTCAGGAAAAATACAGTATATGAAAGGAAGAATCAAGAAAAGGAGAAATCCTATCGTTGATGAGTTGATTTGGGAGCCACTATCGCTCTTTACTGCTTTTACAAATTTTAAGACTTCACATTTTGAGAATACAGATTATTTCGAAAATATTCCCAAATCTTCATGTGTAGGAAAGATAAATATGCGAATGAAAAGAGCATGGGTTAGGGGACCAAATAAAGAGAGAATGGAAAAGAAGAAACAATCATTCTAACTTGAAAAACCAACATAAAAATTTCAATAAAATATTAGAATATGAATGGTCCCTTGGCCCAGTTGGTTAAGGCGTGGTGCTAATAACGCCAAGATCAGCAGTTCGAT
>JAKVQU010000199.1:0-13233 GCA_030462985.1 Schwanniomyces sp. yHRVM31
GGAGGGTAAGGAAAAGGTTCCTTATTTTAAGTAGTTTACTTTAAATAAATATTCTCAAGTTTTTTAACATTTTGTTGTAGATTATCTGGACTTTGATCCCAGTCTAACCTTTCTAATACCTGTAACTTGGTTTTATCTTTAATTTGACGATCATTAATAATCTCAAAAAGTTGATCACCTGCTATATTTCGTATTAAGGCTTTAGGGTGATGGCAACCTATCCAGATTAGTCTTTTACAACAATTATGCAGAATCTGATTGGGGACTTCTGAATTAGTTGACAAAAAATGGAAAATTTTGAGAACAAGACCAATACGTAAAGAATTTGTTGTGTTTAAGTGCAAGTTATAACTTCTAATAAATAAGGTATCATAATCAAAGCCTTTGGGAAACTCACAACCGCATTCAAATAGCTTTAAAAACACATTCAATGTTACGAGGTATGACTTTAAATGCCTATCATCTAACGATTTTAAATCGAATCCTTTTGGAATCTTCATAAGTTTTAAAACAAACAGATATATCTTAAGACGAAGGTTCTCATTTATATTACTGAGAAAAACAACAAACTCAATAAAGGAGCTTCTTAGAAGTGACTGCAGTGCTGCAGTAGAACCTAAACTAAACGAAATCCCCCTCCAAAATTCTAATGATAGTTCATCATCCCCATCTATAAACCGCAAATAGTAAGCGAATAAACTTTCAAAATATTGTGAATAAGATAGACTAGTAAAATCCATCACGCAGCCATCTAGACGTTTTAATAAATTGAAAGATTTTAAACGAACTTTATCAATAATTTCCCCAGATAATCGAATAAGCTTTAACTTAATTGAATTCTTTAAAACAATTAATGAATCCCAATTTTTTTCAATTAGTTCCAATGTAGCATACCGTATCCTTGAACCAACATCCCCCTGTTCAGTTGTTGTATAATCGTCAAGTAAACATACAATCCTCATAAAATGCTCTTCCTGTAATTGCAAAAATTTAATATTATTAGTTAATGATTCAATCATACATGATCTTGCTTCAAAACTGATATTAGAAGAATCAACAATACTTAATAAATGGAATATATCGGACATACTCAAATTATTAAAGGAAAATATACTTGACGCAAGAGTTAGGTTGTTGTTCTGAATAGAGTGACATATTTTCTCAAAAACACCATGAGTTAAATCCATTTTCTTGTTCGTAAGGTTTGAAAATAGCCGTTGACACTCAACCACCAAACTTCGACTATAATTATATTTTAGAATTTCTGTAAAATTCTTCATTAGACAGTCCACATTCAGATCCTGTATTAATAAAAAATTCATCCATTTTATATAACCTTCTGTCGTTTCAATTGTGAAATTATGGCAATTATTGCTAACTGATTCCAACTCCGCCGTCATATTTTGAATTATACTAATATCCTGATTTGATGTAATCGAGAGAATTTCACTCAAAAAATATGAAGAGTTAGAGTCTTTAAAATACATTAAAGAATCCTCAAGAGACTTAAATTTAGTTTTATAAATAATATCAAATTTAATTGGATTATTCTGTTTGGTGAGAACAAGCTTCTTGAAGCAGTCAACACTCAATTTTCTTATTTCAAAATTTATGTTTTCATTAGTTATGTTATTTAGCAACAATTGTAAGAATAATTCTTTATTAAATCCTAGAGCTGCTAATTCATGGATAATATCAAATCCTCTTTCTATAGTTCCAACAGCATCATTGTTAAAACACTGAATGAATCTAATTACAAATTCACCAACATTTTCAGCGTTTTCAAAACTTTTTACAAAGAGGATGTTTCCATATCTCCCTGTTAATTCTTGAATAGCTGCCACACAACATCTTCTTATGACTAAATCCCTGTCAAAAATGCCAACCTTAATGAGATCAAAAAAGATAGTTTCCATCATACCACTGTTTTGGTTCATCTGAAATTGAAAATCATCTTTAGTCATCATTCTACACATTGCCCAGATAATAAAACAGGAAGAATCCCTAATTTGGCTTCCTAACACCGAATTCATGGATTTTCTCTCAAAAAATAATAATACATGAACCATACTGAGTACTAATGGTATCAAATGTTTAGGCAAGATTTTATGTAGACATGTATATCCCAAAAATAAAAGCACAGTATGGAATTTTGAAATTTGAACTTCATCGTAATGTAGAATGGTATAAGGATTAAATTTACTATAATCAGCATTTGATTTAACATACGAGGAATATTTAAAGTCCAATCCTTTAATTTCCAATTGTGATACTATATAAATTATCAACTGTTCCTGGAAATTAACTGCACTTCTACCCAAATTTGAGCAGACATTGCTAAGAGATTTTGCAATAGTAAATCTTAGCTTGGAATCAAAGTGATTACCCATTAGATTAATTATTTCATTACAAAAATTAACAAAATCAGACACTTTTGTATACAGATGAGAATCAAGATAAAAATCTGTTAGCTTACTTGAAACTTTGGTTAAATAAACGACATTTAAGCTATTGAGTCTAATGCAATTTTTTTGTGATTGAATACGTAGATCTGATAAATCCTTTTCAACAAGGCCACAAATTATATCCAGATACTGCGAAAAGTGAGCCGTATCGGATCTCTTTAGTATTTTATTCAAGGTCATTAAATGACCTAGTGACCTTTGATATCTTTCATCTGATGATATCATCCAAATAGGTTCCACGTAAGATAAAATATACTCCCCAAGGATCCCTTCCTTAATCATATCTGGTCTGGTTACTAATCTTGAGAGCAAGATCAGCGATGCTAATTGATTTTTAGAACCGCTAGAATGACCTTCAACATTATTCACTCCGATTTCCAAAAGCTCCAATGTTAGACTATCACTTATCCTAGACAATTCAAAGGGAACAAGGACTAAATTTGACAACCAAATTAAGTTGACAAAAAGATCATAATCATTAGATATACCATTATTTATCTTAATCAAAAAAGGGATAATATAAACATCACTAGGGAAGAATTGAGTTATAATCTTAAAACCTCTAATCTTGGAAAAAGAGTATATTACCTCAGAAATATCTTTCGATAAAGCCGTTGAACCCTTGTTGCTTTTATACAAATACAAATATAATTCGGATAATGAGGTAATATAACGTTCAATGTAGGTATCTAATAATTTTGGTGACAATTCAAATTCATTTATATAACTTTTCAACTTTGATAACCATACTTTGGACTTCTGTGATTTTTGGTGATCCAGATATGCATCATCCTTATACAATAAAATTATTACATCTATCAAATCAGATATGGAAGAATGCAACTGTGAAGTATTCCTTTGTAGGTGTGTCTCTGTAAGACCTTCCATTCCATAGTATGCGTTTTATATCTACTACCATGAAATACAGTAATTTATTTGTCGCAATCACCTCCTGCATGTCGTCTAATGTCGTTATTTTTCGACCAGAAAGAAATTTTTTGAAATTTTTACTATTGAAAGATAATATAATAATTGAATAGCCATAATGTCAGGTGTATCAAAACAAATGTTCTATAAAATAACACAAGTAAGGTCTACGATCGGCTTACCTCCAAAAATTCGTAAAAATATAGAAGCATTAGGGTTGAAGAGAAGAAATCATACTGTTTTCCAAAGTGTATCACCATCCACTGCACACAGACTCGCTGCTGTGAAAGAGATCGTTAATATTGAATTAGTTGAACAACCTAAGACAGCAGCGGAACTTTCACTTGAAAGAAAGTTCAAGCCAGGATTTGAAATTGTTAAAAGAAACATGCTAGCTTCAAGGAATTGAATTGTTTCGTGTATCTATTCTATTAACATGCCAACAACCAGAAGAGAAATAACATAAGGCGCTGAAAGTTCGTTGCCATATAATCATTTTGGAATGATTCCACAAGTAACCTGGCGAGATCCATAAATACACCCTGTACATAAATCACATTTATAAGGAAATTTTACACATCATGCATTAATACAATAATACCTTAGATTTTCTCATATTCACTAAATAGTTAGTTCGAGTAAGGTTAGACATATAATCAGTGCATTTATTCAATTTGAATTTATATAAAAACCTAGCCATAATAAACGCATTAATTTTTAAAATTTATAAGTTTATTAAATCGATATAATCATAATAGCTTATAATTTAGCTATGCTTATATATACCCTTCAACAATTAATAGAGAATTCTGATGTAAATAAGGTTTCAAGCAATGCTACCAAAGGATAATTCTTGATTGGCTGTTGAAACTTTAATCACGTGATCATACATCGAGAAACTTGGAGACAAGTGAAAAGTTGATTAATTAGCAGACACCCTTTGAGTGATACCACCTTTGCCTAACAATGTTTGCTGGAATAAGAGCCACACAAAGGAATAAGTTAACTAATTCATTATTTAGTTCAACATTTGCCATTTGTTTCTTGTTGGTAGGTGCAAATTCCTTAGTGCCGTGTCCAATGGACAATGTACATGGAAACGAATCTGTCTTAGACGACAAATTAATTCAAGATAAAATAAAAAGCGAAGCTAAGCAAACATAGGAGACTACGATACATTAACAACACGCTGCTGATGGAAATAATAAACAAATCATCATTGCATTCTTTTGTTGAAAATTACATTTACCTGGGGATTCAATTCGTTCTCGTATTACTCCTAATATAAACAAGGAGTATGTTTAGTAAAGAGGCGTGAAAATATCTATTTGATATTCTTTCATGATTTATTTTGGTTAGAGGCATTAAAATAACCAAGTTAAACTAAATGCTATCAATAGGAATGTTTAAATTATTATTGCATTTAGGACAAGATCATTACTTTCTATTGATTCTGTATATTACAAATATAATAAATCTAATTTAAGACTTAAACTAGTTTAGTCTCCAGCCTATCTTTCATTTAGCCAATTATTTGGATTCTATTTGGATGTGCATATAAAAATGTGAGACGTGCTCTCTTGGTAAACTTTAAACTTGAGACATTAGCTGTAGATGCAAAAATGTCGTATTGCCTTTAACCAATTTGGGCAGTATTGTAAATAAATATATAAATTTATAGAGGATATAAAAGATAGTATTGCCGTAATAAAAATGAAGTATTTCAGCCAGTATTTAGATTAGGTGAAGTGAACAATCATGGATTATTCGAATACTAAACCAAAACATGATAAGAAGTATAATTTGAACAAAGATTCGAACTTAGAGTATTATTTTCCTTCTTTCAATGACATAGTTCAAGTTGAAAATACATTCAAAGAAACAAACATTTCAAAAAATCTAAAGCTTGGAAGTAATAGCTATATTGAACCTCCAAAGAAGTTAAAATATTCTATTGGGAAGGTATTTGGAGATAAATTAATGAACAATCCAATACAGGATATTATTCGTGATCACAAACAAAAGATAGGTCAATACCAACTATCCTTACCTTTCAGAAAACCAAAAGAGCCTGTTAAAAAAAGTACTTCAAAAGATAGAACGAAGAAGAGAATTAAGCAACCTAAATATGAAGTCGATAAGGAGAATGTGTGTAGTACTCCCATCTCTAAGAGACAAAATATGCCATCTCCATCGGTTACAAAGAGCAAAAGAGCTAATAAACTTTCCCTGTCTACTCCAGTTACTACATTGGGAATAATGAATGAGAATAAATTGAATATTTCTGATCCAAGGCAAAAGAAGATATCTGATAAGAAGATTGGGAATAAAGAACAAAATACGGAATACGATAACCTAGCGTGTCATGCTGACAACATTATGCGAATGGCAGTTGATTCAACTATGCTAGGCTCTACATTTTCATTCAGTTTTTCGAATACATTTAATGATTCAACAGTTCTCCTGGCCAAAAAGAAAGGGGAATACGATATTTATAATGAAGATGATGAAGGCGATAGAAGCGTGCTAGAGATTTTAAGATCAAAGCGAAAAAATGGACTTAATAAACTGAAAGCTTTTAAAATTGATATCAATGCAGAGGATTTACAAGCAGCTGTAAACGATGAAAATTTAATATAATCAATACTATAAATTCAAAACATATTTTAAATACTCAGAATCCCGACGGTCAATAATATAATTGTACTTTCTATTGAACTCTGTTGCTGGTTCTTCGAGATCAAAGTTTGGACTTTTATGCAATTTATTTTCTTCCCATAACAGATCAATTTTGGAGTCATCTAAGTATTCTGGTCTCTCATATAGCCTTTTAGTTAATGATACAGCAACCGAGGACCCATAATTACCTTCAATTATCTTGGTTGGTATATCTTTTAGTAGTGCTAATACGGAGTAGTTAATCTCTCCCTTGAATTCTCTTAGGTAATTGTATATGAAATATTGTAAATTATTATGAATATCACCTCTGATATTGGCAGATATTAAACATCTGTAATGCTGATGAGTTAATCCTCCTTTACTTCTAAGGAGTTTAAATAAATATAATGAGCAAATTTTACCACCTGTGGAATTTGATAATGAGTTTAAGATGATATTAAACAGATCCAGGTTTAGCCAATCATTAAGAAATTTTGTGTTAGCTTTGTTTAAGGCTAAGAGGATTCTAACAGTTGCAGAAAAATTCTGATACAAGTTGACATGATTTAAGACACAGTTAATAAATAGAGTTATAGTTCTGTTATCATAACTTTTGGACTTAAGATATTGAACATGTTCACCAATGAATCTTGTTAAAACCTCAAGGTTAGCTAGGCTATTTCCAGATTCCGATGAGCGTAAGTTAAAATTAACAACTTTCCTAGGAAATGCAGTAGTATGAATAACATTTTCTTCAGAGTTTATAATTCTATTCAGAATATCCTCTCTCATAAGCTTTGTCTTCTCAATTACTTTATCATGTGCTTTATAATTAAGAAACTTATAGGAAAAAGAAGAGCTTAAGTCTTTGTATCCTAAAAATACATTCTCTTTTGCTAGTTTAATTACGAAACTTTCTAAAACATCTAAAACCCTTTTTACACTTTCATCTCTTTTAGCCATACTAGTATATTCAGGATAATCCCAGATATCGTGAAGATTAGGATGATAACAATATGACTCAATGATGTTAACACAAAGATCCTTATTTAATGCTTTCCCCCCCCTCAAAGTCTTATGAATATGATGTGACTCAATAAGGCCAAGAGTTCTTTTAACATCCCCTTTTGTTACAAAGACAGACAAAATTTCATAAATCAATCTATCATTGATTGAGTTGAAGAGTGCGTTTCTTTTATAAGATGATTCAAATAAAACATTTTCAGACGTTAGCGCAGAATTTTCCAACCCATACATTATATAATTGTCATAAATGTATTTTGTAAGATTGAAATCATTACTAGAGAGTGCTGTACTCAAATACCTTATGAGATGTTGATCATTGACGATACTACCTTGACTAGAATTCCTCTTTTGAATTTCAGTGACAATACGTAATATATTAAGTAGCTTGGAAGTATCTTTATTTGAAGATAGTATGTCTAAAACTCTAACAATGGGTAAGAGCTTAAGGAGCTTGAATTTATTTTCGTCATTCTCACTGATATCATGAAGTTGTTCTTCGAAAAGCTCTACAGCAAGTTGATTTTGATTTGTATTTAATAAAGTGTGAATAAAGGCAGAATGGTATAATATTTGAAGATTTTCTGAATTCATATAGCCTGATGAATAGTTTTCCCAGATTAATCTCAATGTAAGTAGATTTGTAAAATCTTTGCAATGTTGGAAAGATAATAATAAATGATATAACAAAGTCTCAGTTTCCTTTTTCACTAGAAATGTTGGTTTACTATGTTCTTTGAGCAAATTAATAGCTTCTAAGTATATTCGAATTGATAGATGTGTAGAATCGGTATCAGTGATGCTACAAGCTCTCATCAACAACTCACTCAACTCATAAGAACACTGATAATTGGCTTCTTTCAAAGCAGAAGCAATTTGAAACAACTGGTTGGTTCTTTTCTGAGATAACAATTGCTCTATTTGTGTCTTCAAGTAATCAGAAGGGACTTTTTTTTTGTCTTTTAAGTCGTTAATTAAATGTAACTTCTTACCTGACCTTGTAACCACAGATCCCTTCAAGCTTAAGGCAGATATTGCAGTACTATATTTTGAGTATAATAGTATGCTGGTATGTCGCTTGAATATTGTATTACTAATACTCCTTCTATAGGGGAGAATCATGTCTTAAGTAAATCCCATTGTTTAAATTTTTTTGAGATAATTTTTTTTATTATTGTTTTTTCTATTTTATTATATGTTTAATCCTTAAAATGTACAAGGCACTAAGGGGTAGACGCTTTTTGGCTACTTCTGGAGCTAGAAATACCGGCAGGGATAAGCAGTTTAATGTATTTGATAGATCAGCAAAACTTCTTCAAAGGTCCAGAACTCCATTATTGAATCCGGAATTATCTAAGAAGAAAGAATATTTGAGAGATGAAGTAGCAATAAGAACAATTGAAAGAATGGCATTTATTACCAGAGATTTTGATAGGGTTTTGGATTTTGGCTCTCATCTGGGAAATTTACTTAAAAATCTATATATGAAATCCGAAGTACCAAAAGGTGGTGATGAAGCTGATATCTTAATTACTGACCAATTGAATAAAGATAAAGAAACCATTAGATCCAAAATAAAAGAATACGTGATGTTAGATTCATCGAAAGAATTACTATACAGAGATATTAACGAAGATTTTAATACGAGTTACGAAGGCAAACTTACTCGTGTGATTGCTGATGAAGAAAGCTTTGATCACAGTGTATTAAAAGAAGCTAATCAATATGATGCAGTTATATCAAATTTATCTTTACATTGGATAAATAACTTACCTGGTACATTAGCAAATATTAATCGTATTTTGAAACCAGATGGAATGTTTATGGGTACGCTTTTCGGCGGAGATACCTTATACGAATTGAGAACCTCATTACAACTCGCAGAGTTAGAGAGAAAAGGTGGTATGTCTCCAAGAGTTTCTCCTTTGGTTCACTTAAACGACATTGGATCCTTGTTGAATAAGGCTGGTTTCAGTATGTTGACCATAGACGCTGAAGATATTGTTGTAGGTGGATTTCCTGATATTATATCAGTCTGTGAAGACCTCCAAGCAATGGGTGAGCAAAATTCTGTTTTATCTAGAGCTGGATATCTTCCCAGAGATGTTCTACTTGCTGCCAATGAAATTTATAAATCATTACATGGTGAAACAGATGAATCTGGAAATATTACTTTACCAGTTACTTTCAACATCATCTTCATGATAGGTTGGAAGAAGAGTGAATCCCAACCTAAACCACTACCAAGAGGTTCTGGTCAAATCAATTTAAAGGATATTCTTTAATAAATACTATTTATTGTATATAGTTTTATCTCATCAAGGTAGTTTATTTTTATGGGCTGAGAATTCATATTCCAATCGTGCAATTTCATAAGTAAATTCATGTCGCAATCTATTTGATAAGATGAAAATCCTCGGCTTCTCCACAAGTTTTTTAAATCACAAAATATAAGCTTAGTGGCAATAGAATATTTTAAGTAATAAGATACGTACATAGAAATGGTTGAGTATAGCTCGTCTCCAAAATCAAAGACTCTCGGCGATAAGCATAATATTGTTTTGCCAGTTTATAAGTTAGACTCAAACTTGGTGTTGCTTCCTGGAATCATTTACAATGTGACCTTTTCAAGATTCAAGGCAGCTGCCTTACTTTCTAGGTTTAAAGAAAAGACCAACAACATACCCGTTATTAATAACCTCTTGAATGAATACGATTTTAATGAAGAGAGTTTGGATCAAAAACTGGTTGCAGTTAACCCTCATCCAATTTCAAAGGAGGTTATCAATGGTATTAAAGAGTATCATAAATATGAACAAGTTTTTTCAAAAGGTTCTCTGTCATCTCTTATGAGTCAGAAGGAGCTAAAGAATTTTGATTGGTTTGTGCTTGCAATAACCCCAAATTTAGATAAAGTAAGACCACCCTTAAATTCCCGACTTTCCCCCGATAGTAACAATGTGGTCACTATAGTAAAAATCACGGGTATCTCAGATGACTCTACCAATATAAGACTTTCATTAAAAGCTTCAACAAGAGGATTAATAAAGGATTCAAAAAATTTAGAAAGACCTAATGAGAAGCTTATCGAAATCAACTGGAACCCACAGGTTTCTAACTTACCTAAAAATTTTGAAAGGTTTTCAGGAAAAATCTTAAAATTATTAAAAGGAATTGATGATTTTATTCTTGATTACCGAAATGCACTTGCAGCAGCGTCAGACCTGGATAATAAAAAGACTTTGGATTTACTTGCGTTGAATCCCTTAGCTAATGCATTATATTTGCAGCTTTTTGGATCTAAGGATTTTTCAAAAGCATACACAAGCTTACAAAAACTTATTAAAGCAAGTATTTCTGATGAGTCTATGAAGAGAGATGATGTTGCATTTATGAGATTAATAGATTTTACGTCCGCTATTATACCATTCCCAAACCACGAGAAGTTAACTTTGTTATCAATTATGGATCCTGTTTCTAGAGTGGATGAGATTAATACTATGATGGAGAAATTATATCAAATATTATTGAATTTGAAAACCAACAATCTCTTTGTTAGTCACTGGTTCGAAAGTGAAGCAACCAATGTTCAAAAAGCAAACCTTGTTGCAAGCCAGTTAAAATCAATAAGATTAGTTTTAGAGGATCTTGCTACCAATAAAAATATGAAGAATGGTGGGAACTCAAATTTGATTCGCAGAATTTCTAATGGTTCAAATGGCAATTCCCCAAAGGCTCCAGAGCAAACTAAAAGAAATAGAAATGCAGAAGATATTGATGATGAGTCGGACGACGATGATTTAAGTGCCATTGCTTATTTCATCCGGAATGTCTTACCAAATGTGTCATCATTATCAAAAGAATCTAAGAGGTTAATATTAAAGGATTATAAAAGAATCAAATCATCTCCTCCTGGAAACTCCGATTATCACGTAATTAGAAACTACCTAGATATTGTTGCGGACATTCCTTGGGATAAATACGTCACAATTTTTAAGTCAAATCAAGAAATTGATATAAATATCGCAAAAAGACAATTGGATGAGGATCACTATGGGTTAGAAAATGTAAAGAAGAGATTGATTCAGTATTTAGTTGTATTAAAACTTTTAGGTTTAAATACAGAAGCTGACAATAAAAACATATCCGATGAGCATAATAAAATGAGCAATAAGGATAATACTAACAATGAATCTATAGTTATTGCCGATGATTCCCACAACAGCTCAAAGGGTAAATCTAATGATGCTGATATAGCTAAAAGGTCAGAAATTCAAAAAACATTAAGGACTGCGAAGAAGAACAAGTCTCCAATCATCATGCTATCTGGTCCTCCAGGTATTGGAAAGACGTCTCTTGCAAAATCTATTGCGAAGTCTTTAGGAAGAAATTTCCAAAGAATCTCTTTGGGTGGTGTTAAGGATGAATCTGAGATAAGGGGACACAGAAGAACTTATGTTGGGGCAATGCCCGGATTATTAGTACAGTCTCTCAGGAAAGCTAGATCGATGAACCCTGTCATTTTATTAGATGAAATTGATAAGGTAGTAGGAGGAAACTCAACTGGAAATAGATTCAATGGAGATCCCTCTGCTGCTTTATTGGAAGTTCTTGACCCCGAACAAAACAATACATTTATTGACCATTATTTGGGATTCCCCATTGACTTATCTCAAGTTATTTTCATCTGTACCGCAAATGAGCCATATAATCTTTCAAAGCCATTATTGGATAGATTGGAAATGATTGAACTTGATGCGTATGATGTAGATGAAAAACTCATTATAGGGCAAAAATATTTACTACCAAGGCAAATCCTGAGGAATGGTTTTCCGAAGAAAGATTTAATTCAAATCAACAATACAGTAATGAAAAAGATTATTTTAGATTATACTCGAGAGGCTGGTGTTAGAAACTTAGAAAGAAGGTTGGGTACGATCTGTAGACACAAGGCAGTGGAGTATGCTAAAACCTTGGACACTAAAGAAGCTTACAGTCCAAAAATCGATGTATTCGACTTATCTAAATATCTTGGAGTTCCTTATCCTAGTCTTTCCTCTGATGTAATCGAAGCACCTACAAGGCTCTCCAAGTATGGTGTCGTAAATGGTCTATCGTATAATTCAGATGGTTCAGGATCGGTGTTAATATTTGAAAGCATTGGCTTCAATAATTCCACCGAGAAATTAAATATGACAGGAAGATTGGGTGAAGTACTTCTGGAGAGTGCTAAAATTGGGTTGACATTTGTCAAACTGATAATATTTAATGATCTTTTGAATTTAGCCGAGAATACAGAAAGTTTGATTTCCAAATTTAAGAATCTTGAAATAAATTTGCATGTTCCTGCTGGTTCAATATCAAAAGATGGGCCATCCGCGGGTATTACAATGGCCTTACTGTTCCTTTCTTTGATTTTAGAAAAGCCTGTTCCTAATGATATTGCCATGACTGGTGAAATAACTCTTAGAGGTATGGTATTACCTATAGGTGGACTTAAAGAGAAGCTTTATGGCGCGCATCTTGCTGGTGTCAAACGAGTAATTGTGCCTAGAGCAAACAGAAAAGATTTGATTGAGCAATATGTCAAAGCTACTAATGATAATTCTCGTTTACATGAGTTGTTAAAGGATAATGAGTTGAAGTACAATTATAAAAATAGAGATCCTGAAAAATTTTTTTTAAAAAAATTTGGTATTCAAATCTTCTATGCTAGTGAATTCTGGGACGTTATTAAAATAGTCTGGGGTGATAATTTGTTAATGAAGTTAGACCAAAGTAAGGCTATTGAATATCATTTATAAGATTTCTAGGCTAGATATTTTTATAAGCAATATATATTTTCTTACAAAAATATTTTGAGGGGTGCACGCGATTCTTATCGCGATTAGTAAGGTATTATATACGTGGATCAAAGCAGCAATTGAATTCGAGGAAGGTGCTGTTGACGAATGTTTATTACTGCCCCAATAAAAATTTAATTACTGGAAACAGATCAACCTTTTTTTGTTTACTTTATTTTGCTATGGTTATCTATTTTTAATTTCTATTTGTATTTATGCACTGTGCTTCCAAGACTCGTGAATTATGGACATGAACCCTTTCGCGCTCTACCTCCTTCACAGCGGCTTTCTCGCAATTTTTTTTTAGTATCCTGAAC